>VAHF01000263.1:295000-322500 GCA_008009225.1 Acer yangbiense | reverse complement strand
TACCTCAATTCACCATTTCGAACCTTATACAGAAGGTTTTTCCGTACCAGCTCCTTCTACCTATACCGCAGTTGAAGCACCTAAAGGAGAATTTGGTGTCTTTCTGGTCAGTAATGGAAGCAATCGTCCCTACCGTCGTAAAATAAGAGCACCCGGCTCTGCCCATTTACAAGGACTCGATTCTATGTCTAAACATCACATGCCAGCAGATGTGGTCACCATCATAGGTACTCAAGATATTGTGTCTGGAGAGGTGGATAGATAGGACTACTAGTTGCTCGATCAGGACCCTAGCTTTATTGCGAGCCAAAAACGATAAGCGGCATTCTCCCTTGACTCTGAATCCCATTTTTGAATCATGGAATTCGTTAGCTGTGCTCTTTCCTAAGTGCACAAAGAATGAAAGGGAACTCATTACCCGTACATAACAACAAGGGTCTTCTTTAGACACTCGCCCTATAACAGATAAGCAGGAAAAGGTGCCTAAGAGAATAATAGGTTGTCCGATTCCCATACTTCCAATCTTGAGCACTCGTCAAACAAAAAATAAGTAGGATAAGGGCCCTCGTTTCCTTACTCTAACAAGTAAGCAAGTAAACTCCCATATATATATTATATATAAGCAAGTAAACTCCCTTCCCTTTCAGAGATAGCCAGCTGGGGACGCTGATTGCCTTTGTTGTCATTCCATTCGATCGATTGCCAGCAGGGTCACCAGGAGAGAGAAAGTTGGCTAATGCCGGTGACTTTTCTGTGCTATCCCTTTGGTCGAGCCTACTTCATTTCCTTGAGATCTCGCCTTCCTTTCACTTGCAGATACTTCGCTTGGGGAACAGACAGACTTCTGATTACTTGAATCTCGGGGTAAACTAACTCTTACTTCACTCCAATTGAATTGACTTCCTTCAGTCACTTCCTTGCTTGCTCTTTTCTTCTACTTGCTTGCCCGCGTGGAGATGGCCGGGCAATCAGAATGGAGTCTATTCGGAGAGAGTGAGTGACGAAGCGGATAAGCTCCTGCTAAGCTCAACTCAAACTGCGTCGTCTCGGTAAGACTTTTCAACCGTTTCAGTCACTAGTCCTAATTGCACATGTAAACCAGAACAGGCAGTATAGGTTTTTGCAAGCTGGTTGTTCCATTTCAGCACTCCCCCGTGTTCCGTTAAGTAGTACCGTGAGGGAAAACGATTGATCAAAGCTCGTCCTTCGAGAGCCTAGCCAGAGAGAGTCCTTCTCCAGTCTAGATTGAACAAACGGACGCTGTTGATGCCAGGGGGGAAACCGGAGAGTTCTCGGCGGCGAAAGCCTAGAGAAAGATGATTTAGGACTGATGACGGTTCGACCCGCCTCGGGGTGAATTTCCGGTGGAGATTAGGAAGTGAAGCCCGAACATTCCTGAACTTAGGAAGTTCAGCGCTTGAAATCCCTTCACGTAAGATATGCCCCCTCTACCACCTTCCACCAACTGCTACGCTTGCAGAGGACGCCATTGCTAAGTCTTGGTTGCTGGTTTAGTCCAAAAGTAATGCCTTTGCTTTCGCTTGATTCGAACCATAAAATAAAGGGGTTGGGTTGGTTACGTGGTGCATCACCCTTTGAACATAGGACCGATCGCCCGGCTGAAGGCGGAGAGTCAGAAGCAGCGCCTAAAATAAAGAAGTTTGTTTATTCAAAAATAAGCGAAAGGACTGCTTAACGAGCAAAGAACAATACAGCAGATGCAACGGCAACATCGCCATCAATTACAACCTCTAAAATAGCTAACTGAGCACACAGCAACAAAAGGAAATATCTCATCACCTCAAAAAGAATCAGGCAAGTCCTCATCCTACGAGGGCAGGCGCATTCACAAGCTTTTAGCTACCGAGTGTAGGGAAGGGTATTCTCGCTCAGAAGATGGAATATTTACAGTAGAAGTTACCTTTCCTTTCCCTTCTATAGAGAGGTAGTTGCCCCTTTCTCCCCGGGTAGTTCACTCACTCCCATTGCCTACCATTTCTATATACTTTTGAAAATAGAGAGGGAGAGCTAGGAGCTCAATATTGGAAGAGCGCCCTCTCTTTTCTTTGGGAAATCGAGTTAGCTGGGCTGGTTCCCTGTCCCCGATATGTAACGAAAAGATTGATTGGTTTACCGCATTCATTCATGAAAGCACCTGCCTCTCTCTGGTGGGCCTTTACCTTTAAAATAGAGGAGAGGTAGTCGCAGCAGGAGAAGCGGAGAAGCACCCCTAAACCCCTGAGGTGTTGATCACTCGACCGGTGTAGGTAGTTCCTAAGGATGCAACCGATAGATAGGAGCTCTTTGACACCCGATGCTACCATCCGCTGTTGTTTTCTCCGCTGGGAATACCTGAGGCAAGTAGCTAAGCGAATAGGGCAGCTAGTGAAGTGAAGAGGGTCTTCAATCTTACCTGTGGGATGGTAGCTTTACTGTCTCTATTCTAGTTGAGTAAGGGCTGATAGTTTGTTCATGCCAGCAAGGACGGCCTCTACGATAGACTGACCCGCAATCAATAGAGGGCAAAGAAAGTCCTTTCTTCTACTTGCGGGTTGAGCCAGAGAAGTAATGAATTCGATTGACTGAGAAAGAAGGAATTGAATGTAAGGGTTTCCGAGACTTTCTTCTCTCTCAATGCCCCATCCTTGCCTTCTTTTGAGTATGCTTCTTCTCTAATAGTCTTCCACTACACTATCGGATATAGGTCCATGCCACCTCACTTACTACTACTCATCACTGAACGTATTCCCCGCTGACGAACTGGGATAGGGGTAGGCGGGTCTAGTCCATCTCAGATAGGTGCCATAACACATGCTTCAAGGGATGGGCTAGCGAGAGCACAGAGGCCTGGTTGGTTGAATAGGTCAGGTGAGAGAATGCCGCAGACAATGTCTTATCGGATTATCAGAAGATAGATAGAACTATTGGATTATTATATAAAGGAAGATCGGTTGAATGGGGAGATCCGCCCAATCTATAATATAGTGGTTGAGTCAATTCGCAGGTGAATCTCTTTCCGCGGTTCTTACACCTGTGCCTACACGTAGGATAGCCAATGGATCAGAAGTTCTTCCTACTAGGTTGAATGTATTATAGATAGAATGCAGGACTTCTTAAGGAAACTTTTTTGCAATAGTTTAATAGGCATTTACACTTAGCTTAGAAAGTACACTCCTTGAAGTGGTCACCGGCAGCTAAGCAGCACGAGTCAAGAACTCTGGTTCAAAAGACGAAGGGGAGAAGCAGAAAAGCAACTTGATTTAGCCGAAGGTGAATCAGAGCTGGGAATAGTGGAAAGCAAGAATCGGGTACGGCGGGGGGAACGGGTCCTGGACCTGGAATGTCGGTTTCACGTTAGTAGGGGGTCGGTTTTAGCACTTACGAATAGCCCCCGTTAGCTTCTCTACTGGAATAGAAACGAATGGATTCGCACTGGAAGCTGTCTATCAAACATAGGTGCAAAAGCGGGTCAAAGGTTTTACGCCCTGATACGCTGTTTCGTTTCGCAAAGTTTCATTCTATATATTCTATATATAGGGAAAATGAGTCAAGCCCAATTCTGCTTAGGGGGAGGCACCTTCGATTGTGAAACTTTGAGTCCCACCTATAGACAAAAGCAAGAGGATGCTTACTATAGAACAATAGAAGAAGGTAGTCCCTACAGAAAGAAGAGGCCAAGTCCTTCATGGAGACCTAGGATTATAAACCTTAAAGAACTACCAGTAAGTTAAGGAAGTAGTTAAAGCGAGACTGTCAGAGTCCTGAAAGGAGAGCGACAGTGGGCGTGGTTCAGGTTTTGAGTTTAGGCAATGTACAATTGTAGTCGTTCACGTTTTCAAATTAAATTATTAAAATAAGCTAGCTCATTCATCTCCGCATTAAGAAGAACTACCCGGTGGTGGAGAACTCTTTGACCCGGTCAGTACCAGATGAGAGGCATTTCACTCACATCTATCTCATCTCCACTCCTTGTGTACAATGAATGGTCGATCGTGTACCTTTCTTATTATCCCGATCCGATCACCTTCCTGGAAAAAGAAACTCTTATTCACATCGATCGCTCACATATAGCATGGCAGCACTTGCGCCTTTAGTTGCTAGTGGCTAGTACGCATAAGTGATTTCCAAGGGCCATCCAACTAAAAGCTTTCATGGGATTGTCCAGGTGTGGTTGGCAAGCAATTAGGGCAAGAAAAAGGGCGTGCCCACGGATGAATAGTTGAGTAGTTGAGTAGTTTGATCTATCCGCTTTTCGCAGTGCTTCCCTTCCCGCGTTCGCTCATCAGATGGGCGGTCATCAGTCAAGAGATCTTGGTCGGAATTGTCAGTAGTCAGTAGGGCAATTGCTCCATGGGTGGTCGATCCAACCGGTATTGATCTCCACTTTTTTCAGTGAGAAAACCTTCAGAGTGAGTGCTCGTCTTCACGATCTCGAATTCATATATATAATATACACGATCTCGAATTCATAATAGAGAATATAGAATAGGGAGGGACTAAAGAGTGCCCTCTTTCATTTTCTCATGGTTCTATATTCTCTATTCTTCTTCAATCTCCTATAGTGGACTTGATTTGATTATAAGGAAAAAAAAGCTTAGACATCCGAAGAAAGGATAGGATACCGAAATCGGCTAGACCGGCACAGTCTCAAGCTCAGGTGCGAAGCGAAAAAGAAGGTAGTTTACTTGCTTACTTGTTAAGGATGACTTGGTTGCTTTCTTTTTTGATATGCCCATACTATTCTTCCATTGTTTCGATAGGTCCCGGGATCAATACAAAAAAACCTATGAATTAGAGTAGAGCAGTTGACGTTGGATTATTTCGAATTGATCGAAAGAAAGACGAATGGGTGTAGCGAAGAAAAGAAATAGAATCGGAGTGCTATTTACATGTACATCTACATATATTTACATATATGTAGATACAAATTATAGATTGATCTATATCAATCCCATATCTTCATACAATGGATAGTGTGGTAGAAAGGTGCATCTAGTTCTTTCTACCATACTATCTATTGTATTGGATCTATATACCGCTGATTCAATCCAGTCCACTCATTTCATTTAAGATTTTGAATTGTAATCCCTTTCATTTCTTTAATCATTGATAAGAACTAATAAATAACTCAACTTTCATTCAAATGAATCATTTTTACTTAATTTACTATACTAAAAAAAAAGTAGAAAGTAGAATAAACAGTGCAGTAGCAAAAAATGCTCGGTACTTCCATAATCTCATCATCTTGTTTTTTTTTCGTATATTCCTTTCCAGTCTCGAATCACAAGAAGTTGGAGCGGATCTTTGATCTTTTATTAATATTCCCTTCCTTAGACTGGGACGCATACATCGAGAATCAAGTGTGCAATTCATTTTTTTGATAAGATAGATAGATTGTCCCCAATTAGTCATATAGGTTCCAAAATCGGAGCTAGAATAAAGGGTAGGTTGAATCTGAAAAGTACTCTGTCGGGGTAACTATGTTAAGTTAATTGCGTATCGTAAAAAAAATTGTTGTGCTCCCGGGAAAAAAATGGATTGACTCTATTCGATGGATCAGGAACAATCGAAAAAAGCCAGACCAGTACGCTATCTCTTTCTCTTTGAATCCTGAATATGGTGATACCCCCGATTGTACTAACCTACATATGTCTCTCCTCCATCAATCGGTACTAGTTCTTGTCATTTGGATTCCTTGACTTGATTTGTCCGATGAGAAATGCGAAACGAAAGAAGGATCCTCCTGCTGGGAATTAGATCCTACTCTTTCTCTCTCCTCTTCACAGAAAATGGAGAGAGAAATTGATCGATTCATCGAATCCTAGCCTAGGTCGGGACTGACGGGGCTCGAACCCGCAGCTTCCGCCTTGACAGGGCGGTGCTCTGACCGATTGAACTACAATCCCAGGAAAATTAGGCGTACAGCCTCCAAATTCTTATTTCTTTCATTCGAACCATTCATTTCGTTTCGCCGTGTTGTAACAGAGACACGAATGATATACTATATTATTCGAATTCAATTTATATTGATTTATGCAGTAAACTCATACTTCAGGGTATACTCCTCCTCATGTTTTATTATTCATATTTTATGTCTTGGGACATAGATATTCTAGATACCCATTATGAATCGATAAAGTCTTCCTACTTCTCCATTGTTCCAATCAGATTCGAAAAATGAGAAAGAAATCAAAAGTCAGTGGACCAGAATTGAATCATGACTATATAAGCTATTCTGATATTAAGATTCGATATAGATGAAATCGTGAAAGCGGACCTTTTATTTCCTTAACAAGTAAGCAAGTAAACTACCTTGGACCACGTAGGAATTCGTCGTCCAATTGAATCTTCTTGTTCCTGGATGCTCCATAGGAATCCATCGCTATTCCTTTCCTCCACCGAGAAAGGTTCATTCCGAGTCACAAGAGTAATCTATCTTTTTTTGAATTTGAATTTTGTTTTTATTTTTGTTATGGTAATGCAATGCAAGAGGTTGGAAATCAGGTTGTTTCTGATGATGAAAAGAGCTTTTTTATGTTATGTGAAATTGATGAAAACCCGATATTTAAAGGTCGGTAATGTTAGAAGACGACTGTCGGTATCTGATGGTAAGATACCTACGTCGGTATATCTTTGAAAGCTCAGACGGAGAGAATAAACGGACTCCTCGAGGGCTACTTAAGGCATTTTAGTGCAAACCAGAAGGACTGGAGCTGTTGGATGTTGCTCAGTGCTGCTATAACTTAACAACCAAAGAGCTCCGCGTCGAACGAACCCCTTCGAGTTGGCCACGGGGCAACAGCCTCCGCCCCACACCATTGCGAAAAGAGGGGGCTTGCCCATCAGCCTACTTTGCCAAGAGGTGGTAGGATCGCAACGACCTAGCCCAAACCCACTTAAACTAAAGGCTTGGCCCGGTCTGAAGGAAGAAGAAAGTAGACCTTGTAGAGCAGCGGATAGGAGAGGTAGCCTATAGACTCAAGCGATCAGCTCGGTGAAAACTCACCCCGTATTCCATGTGAGTCAGTTGACTTCGATTAGACCAGACCGACCCAGAGAGGAACGTGCCCACGAGGGCACCACCAGATGTTGTAGATGAACCTACTAAAGAAGAAGTTAAGTTGAGTATATCATAGCTGACCGCACCATGGGCTAGCCCATACACCCACTGCACGAGTGTACTTAGTCAAGTAGAAGGGCCAACCTGAGAGCGAGGCAAGCTGGGAACGGGCTGAAACTTACGATTCGAAGACCAAGTCAGAGACTACTGGACGTTTCGCAGAGCGAGGACGTTGAGACTTTTCGAAAAAAAAATGTTTTTTGGCTTAATCCGCCTTTACTAAAGATCAAGGAGTACACTTGTACTCCGGCTAATAAGGAAAAGGTTTTTTTATTTGAAATTGCAGTTTGACTCTGATTAGATCCTTAGCGCAAGCGCTAAGTAAGCAAGCTTAATCTTAATAAAAACCGAGGGTCAAGTAGAAACGAACAAGGTCTTACGGCACGATCACTATATCTTTTCTTTTTTTATTTTTCTTCTATGGCTATGGAAAGAGGGGATGATACGTGGCGTGGTATACCTAATCGTTTGGTCAACGAGACTACGTAAGTCGACATATCTCCATGTATATGTTCTTTGTAGCTAGAACCCATAAATAGAATGAAATAATGGTGAGCCTAGGGCGCCGAATATGGCTCAAGGGTGTCTATACAAAGCCCCTCTCTTCTTCATTCAAATTCAAAGAGAAGAGGCAATGCACTCTTTGAATGGTACTTGATTTAGAAAGAATGAATCTTTTGGTTAGAAGTTATACGGACTTTCTAAAAGGAAATGCCACGCTCCGCGTGTCACCACGAGATATGGGGCGTTCTAATCGAAGGGTCATACCTCTCGGCCCTATTACGGTAAGGCCAATGCACCAGCCAGCCGGTGTGGTGGCGAACACGCTGTGCTGTAAGCTAAGCTGTTCGCCTTGTAGACGGAGGAGATATAGAAAGTGTGCCATGCGTGATTCATAAGATTCTATAGTAGCACCAGCAGTATATTATTTTATTTCACTTAGCCTGCCTCTCCCATGACTTTCCGGACCAACCAACCCGGATCTGCCCTCGCAAGTCTCTCCGCATTTTGGGAGCAGAGCATGAAAAATCGAGCAATGGATCTTAGAGGAATTCCACTTTGAACGGCACGACTCTTTCGATTTTTGCGCTGGCATTTGAGTTGTCTCCCCTCCATCGGCACACTCGACGCAGATAGCTCCGGTGGCCCCGGCTTCTGCCTCTATCAGGCGGCGACAGCCCCTACCCCCACTGCCACAGCATGGAGGAGCAGCTCCTTAATCCGCACAAAAAGAAATCCAAATTGTCTCCGGATCGATATATGATGATGCTAAACCGAGACCGAGATAGAGAAAGAGGGCTGCCCCTTTGTTGGCTCTTCGAGACAAAAGCACTCATAGGAATGGTGCAAATTCCCATGTTCCTTCTAGTTCTAGTCTCGTTTGGTTTCGAGAGCCTCCCCCTCCCCGTCTCTTACTCGTCTTTTGAAAGCCAAAGCCGTCATCCTGGATTTTGTTTTCGTATGCCGGGGAAAGTGCCCCACCTTTCTACATTAATTCATTCTTATTCTAAATAGAAATTCCTCAGGTCTCTATAAAACAGAATGAAAAGCCCGGGCAAACAAAAAACAAAAGGTAGTTTACTCGCTTATATATATATATAAGGTAGTTTACTTGCTTAGATTATTATATAAGGTTGTTTACTTTCTTATATGATAATATATGGGAGTTTACTTGCTTATATATAAGGAAAAACTACCAGCTTCTTCAACGCTAAAGCCCTTGCGATTCGACTTTCCGGAGAGAATGCGTTGGTATAGAATCTAGCAGCAATCCTTCCCGCTAGGCGAGATCTTTGAGCATTGCTAGGCTACTCTTAACTTAATAATAATAAGTCATTTCGTCAGTCAGCAGTTCAGCCCGAGGGCAGGCAACTCACTAACTACAGCTTCTATCTCCTCTAGGTCCCATTAGACTGATCCTTAGTCCTTCTCCCCCGCAACCAAGCCTTAACCTTATGAGATGGGATGCTCACTAATCGACTGCTTCTCTCGAGATGCGAAGAATAAAGACTCTATTGGTCCTTTCGAAGCAGATATTCGTACGGGTTATTTGAGGATGGGTTTCGGCTTGACTGCTTTCCTTTTGGTTAGAAGGGATAACTCTTAATTAAGCCTTAGGCTAGCAAGGTAAATTGATTTAGGAAAGAAAGACCAGGCGATAAAGAAGGCTATGGGGAAAGATCCCAGACCAGGCTCGCTCCAGGCAGATTCAATTGCTCCTCCCCCTAAGAGAAGGGCTTTAGCGTTGAAAGAGATGCGGATGAAAGTGATCCAAAGTAAGTAGCCGTTACTTCTGATCCTAGTGGCTATGGCTCAGGAGCGGGATAACAAAAAGTAAGGATTCGACTAGCTTTCTCACGTAGTTCAGGTTGAATCCGGTACGCACCTTTGGTTCGGTGGTATCCTGTATATAGGATCAAGGCAGAGTAAAGGAAGGAATTGATAAAGCGTCAGTCAGACATGAAAAGCCTTCTCTTAAAAAGGTGTAGTGTAGATTAGGTGGGTGTTCAGTGATTTCTGTGGTAAGCGCTTTACTCCCTTCTTTCCGGGCTAGCCGAGCTGTTCGTTCACTGTCTCTCCTTCCCCTCGTACGGTACGGCATTAGCTTTCTTTTTCATAGGTGTAGTTCCGTTGCTTCTTCGCCCTATCTAGCTACTGGCTAGCGACTTCAACCTATTAGTCGAGTCGAGTGCAGGCCTTACCTTTTGCTCCCTGTCCGCCTTTACTGTCATTGGTTCGGAACCAAACTACTGATGCGGATGCCACTCTTTAAGCTTAGAAAGCGTATTGTGAACTGTCAGTGGTATCAGGGACGATCGACAGAAGAAAGTGCTCTTTAAGCCAAGAAAAAGGGCCCTTTTTCATGCTTCTGATTCGAATTGATTCTATCTTGACTGCCCTGAGAAAGCAAAGCTAGCCTTTTAACATAGAATTTTCCTCTGACGAGCAGGATGTTCTTCGATCCCTATCCTCTTAGCCGCTTAAATTAATACCTACTGCCCCCGATGTGCAATCCCCAGTTTTTAGAAATGCCTACTCTCTTTTTTCACTCGGAGACAGAGCCTCTTTTTGAAGACCCTTCCTAAGACAAGCTTACCTAATCGATTGAAACCTGTATTTTATAGTTGAGCTATCTCACAATCTTCCTCTTTATAGCCCATACTTTCTCGCATCCCAGCGCTTCTCGCCATATTCCGATTCTTATGCGGGCTCTTTCTTGCTCTTTCCTAAATAGATCAAGCAGTATATCACCCATACCCTGAGGAAGGCACGGGAGCACCCCCCAATGAGATATTGGGCTTTCTTCACTTCTTCGTAGTGAGTGATTAGGCTTGACTTAGTTGATTCGGATTCTGTTTTCTAAGAAATAGTATAGTGCTCGCTTTTCAAGAGCAACAATCCCATTTTCTTCTTTCTATTTACTAAAATGACCTCAAACTCGTGATCCAATCATTTCGTTAAAACGCTTATTTTCATGCTTTTTAAAGGCAGTTAATTGACTTCTCGTACCCCGCCTCCAACAAGTTTTTAAATGGATTTCCTAGTATAAAACTAAAACTCGGCCTTAGAGAAGATATTTTGTATTGACTTACAACATTCACATTTCCTTTCTCTACTGAGCCTGCTAGCTACTTGGAGGGTGAGTACTGACTTCCTTCGGGTGCGCTACTAGCTACTCAAAAAAAATGCTGAACACAGAAAGTACTAAAATCCAGATCGATGAACTAAGCAAGAACAGAAAAGGTATCTATTCACTAACCAACAACTGCGCTAACAGCACAGATCGATTCACTCAATAACAACAACGGGGAAATGAATTAACCAACTCAGGAATAACCATTCCCTTAACTCTGTTCGTTACCGACGCGAGCGCTGGTCCCTCGCTCCAACTACTGATATGACTTTGAGAATACTAATACTGTGCAAGGGCATCCGTGGCTTCCGACCCCGCCATTCTCTCTCGCCAATTCCTCCAGTCAGGGTTAACAGGCACTATACTTACACCCGCCTTCTCAACCCTAGATACCTAACCCGGGAATCAAGTTCAAACCATACAGACAATAAAACAGGAAAACTTACAATAACAAGAGAAGATCCAGACACGAGACCCTAAAAAGAGACAACCACAAGAAAAAGAACTACTTAGTCCTTCTACAAAGGCATTCAGGCAGGGGAGGTGATATATGTGATGTGAGGGGAGGGTATATTCTAAATTTCTATAGCCCCTCCCCCTCCGATTGAGCAAACGAGGTAGCGCTTGATCACGAGGGCTTCCTTCGCTCTGATTCACCACCCCCTAGTATAGATAGAGAGAATATGACTTTTAGTGAAATTTCTCGGTATGATACATCGTTGTGGTTAGCAGACTGTGAAATCTGTGTTGGATGGGATCCGAAGGTAAGGGAAGTGGGATCTCCGTCTCCGTGTTGGATGGGAAAGTACTATCTCCGTCTCCGTGTTGGATGGGAAAGCACTATCCGAAGGGAAGTGTGGTCTCTGTCTCGGGGAGGCAGAGCAAGACTGACCGCATAGGGTATAATCGAATCTCCCGCTCAGTGGATAATCGAATCTCCCGCTCAGTCCCGTCCGAATAGCTTTCTTTAATAATTATCTCCTCACCCCGGGGGGGAGAGAGGGGACATGCTCGCCCCCAACACCTGAACCCTTTTTTTTTTAAATGAATGAAGCTCTAGATAAGAGGATCTGATCTAGAGAAAAATTTGATTCATCAAATCCAGTCATAAGAGATACAATAAAAAGAAACCCCAAAACTCTTTTCCAGAGATTCAAATAAATGCATGAACTATGATAACCACGCCGCATCCATCTACTTCTATGCGAATTTAGATGAGGAGGTTCAGAAAGCGGTTTTTTAACTGAATAGCAGATTGACTCCTGTCTCTTCTCTTAGGCTTGGATGCGAGCATCCTCTACGGCCATAGGTAGTTCCGGCCCCAACCGCTTCGGGTTCTCCAACAATGGGAACGGGCTATGCACCGTTAAGGTTCGGAACGGGCTATGACTATAGGGATAAAAGGGATGCAGGCTTTTCCACCTGCTCCGATGCCCGCTCCTTCGCCACCGCATATGGAAAAGGATCTGCTCTTGCTGGTAGGGATGCTGGGATAGGAGGAGATGCTACTCGTGCCGGTTAATCGATAGGTTCACTTTCAGCCTTACCTTTCAGGTAAGTGAAGTGGAAGGCTCTGCGACCTCTACCACTAGTGCCGAATTAACTGATCATCACCCTTGTATCCGTCTTTTCAGGGTAAACTGCTCAACCACCAAGATAGGGGAATGAAAGTCCTATGCTTCACTATTGATGGATCAACAGGTGGAGCAGCTTCACCTGCATTTCGATCCGTCTACGTACCAACGCCTTTACCAAACAGCCTTCCCCACTACGGGCTATGTATTGCGATATAGATCTGAACCTTTTCCCGGGAAACCAAGTGTTGGGTCAACATTTCGGGCAACGGAATAAATAGCTGTTTTTTCTCGGTCAACCCAAAGAAAGACTATCTGTAACCATCTAAATAACGAGTATGAATAACGAACTGCCGTAGCCTATTCCTCATCCCTAGTGGACATGGATACTAAGTGGCTGGCTTTATTGGTAGGGGGGCAAAGCCCATAAGACACGAAGCGAGATGGGACTGAAGTCCTTAGTCTGTCTGTCTTGCTTGCCTTCAACCATAAAGCGCTTAGCGAACTCGCAAGCTCCACGATGAGATATGAGGGACTTCTCATAAATAAATGGTCACCTCACATTCATTCAGCCATGATTTCCAGGTACGACTGGGCTACAGCCGAATCAGCGATTACCATCGCCTAAGATCGTGTAATCCCATAAACCTTTCCCGGGATAAAGCCCTTTCGCGGCAAGCCACACGACCATATGATGGGTCAGTGTGAACAAGCCACGAAGAGTAGTAACCGTCAGGCTGACCTTTGTCAAGCGAAACACGAAGGCGCGCGTCTCTTTTCCCGTCGGATCGGGGGACCGGAAACCGGGACCACACATGATGTGCGTCTAGGTCTCGGCCAACTCCCGACCGAACAGGCTAAACAGCACCCCCGCGCTCACACTTACAGGCAAAAAGTCAGTAGCAGCTTTAAGAAAGATCGAAGGTAGTTTACTTGTGAAAACATCACTCGTCTTACCTTTGAAAACTGAACTATAGACTGCTTTCTTAGCCAATAACTCTATCTCTGAGAAGTCTAGCAAGAAGTTCCTTGCCTTACTAAGCTTTCAGTAAAGTAATCCCTTGTTACCGCTCCGTGGGTGACATAGGAGTGATTGAAGCGATTGGGACAAGAGAGAGCAGAGTTATTTTGCCTGCTAACTCTTAGCAATACTTCACTGTAATATTTCGCTTTAGGAAAGCATAGATTAGGGAAGTCTGGTTTGCGAGCTGCCTCTCTCTGCTTTTGCCTTTCTGCGCTGCTGCTTTGCTTTGTAGGCTTTAGAGAAAAAAGTCCCTCTTGCGCTGGTAGATTGAATACCAGGCTGTCTTGATGGCAGCGAATACCGGCGACTTCTTAGCATTAAAAGGATTTCCCTAAAATCATGCTTTACCTAAGGATTTCCACAGTTCGATACCTTTTCTTGAGGCCAGTTATTTGGTTTCCATAGGTAGATTGGTCTCTGCTCCGTTATCTGCCTACTTGGCACAGGCTCTAACCGCTTTCCCTTCTATTGGCTCCGTAGGAGTAGGATGGAGTACTTATTTCCTTACAAGTAAGCAAGTAAACTCCCATATATATATAATATATAAGCAAGTAAACTCCCTTATATAATATATATAAGCAAGTAAACTACCTTGCCTTCGTTTGAGAGGTCTGTACTTGAATGCATCAAGAAGCTCCCTGCTGAGGTGTTGTACTACCGCCAGCTTTTGAGGGACAAAGAAGGGAGACCCTTAAGAGGCGAGAGAGGCTGAAGACTCTTACTGCCAATGCTCTGAAAACGTCTGCTGCGGTGAGTGGCTTTTCCAGGGATATAGAGGAGCAAAGAAAAGAGATCAAAGGAAGAGAGCGGACATGATCAATAGTAGTCAATAGTAGTAAAGAACTATATAAGAAAGGGCTTCTTTTCTTATTGAGTAGCGTCTGTGTAAACCACGGCTAGAAGCCAGGTTTCATAATCAGGTCATGAAGTAGTGATCCATGGTATAATCAGAATTAGCAGCGAGAAACCCTCTTTCAAGTAGGGCAGGCGGAGCAACCTTCTGGTATAAATGCGTCGAACCAAATTATCTTTATCTGTACAACCGGGCAATGAATAGCCGGCCCCAGCTTCGAAAGAACTCGAGAGCAATGAAGGGGGAAGACTCGGATCGGAGCATCTTACTGTACGAATTCAAGATTCATTAGTGGGAATTGCGTTTTAAGGCTCGTTCCGAACTCCACTGGGGTAATAGCTATGGTAGCCTCAAATCTCAATACGGAAAAACTTCCTTCTCTGAAGAGGCCACCACTGGGAAATTCTTTCATAATTCATATCTGTGCAAACCCTACTCATCAAGAGTTTTCTTCTTACCGAGGAAGTCTCAGCACATCGTTCTGGATGAAACAATAAAATCAATTCAAAATCAAAAAGAAAGTCTACAACGAAAGCACTAACTCCAGAGCTTGGGCAAAGTGGGGACTCTGCGTGCCCTGATTGACAAGGTCTAAATAGATCGCGTTTAGACCTTGAATGCTCTCGTTGTGAAAAAAACAACGTGCGGAGACTTCTTGGAGATTGACTCCTGTTGGTACGTTCACACCCTCAGTAGTGTCCCTATAGACTCTCAATAGAATTTCTAGTTGGGACACGGTTTGTTCTTGAAGCGCACTTCTAGCTAAACCATCGACCTTTTCCTCGAGATTGAGGGTAAAGGTTGAATTAAGAATTCCAGGTGGTCCAGTGGATGGATTAAGCCATTGATCATGGGTCAAGGACGGAACGAAGAACGAACGAAAGTATACTTTAATAAGGGTTCTTTAGCTTTGTTTCGGCGAGTCTTCAATCCTGGTCCCAGCTTATGAACAAGCAAGGCGGGGATTTCTTCCAGCTTCTCCGTTGAGGCAGGGCAATGCCCCGGTTCTCCCGATCCTTCTTTCCTGGGTAACTATGAAAAGATTAAACCCTGGGCTGGTGACTCTTAGCTCGATAAGGGAGGAATCAAAACCTTCCCTGGAGACTGGGCTAATCTAAGGCATCTTACTTATAGTAAGTAGAAGGGGACATCTTATTGCACAACCGATTCTATTACCAAATCCGTTGGTTTACCCTACTTGGGATAAAAACCTGCG
This sequence comes from Acer yangbiense, assembly GCA_008009225.1. Taxonomy (NCBI): domain Eukaryota; kingdom Viridiplantae; phylum Streptophyta; class Magnoliopsida; order Sapindales; family Sapindaceae; genus Acer; species Acer yangbiense. Next base: position 307,079 of record VAHF01000263.1, on the reverse strand, counting down.
CACTATCTGCTATATAGGCATTCATTGGTGGATCTCCTCTGTATTCCCTACCCTCAGGGGAACTCAGGACAAGGCCTTTTTTTCCTTCTATCGTGCTGGACTTCGAACAATTCAATTCGTTCGAGAGGGTGCCTATCTATCAATTATTAAGTACTTTCCTAGCCCCCCGGCTATCCCGATCGGGTTGATAAAAGGTTTCTTCTTAATTAAAGTCAGGAAAGAATAAACCCGAGGTAAATAGTCAATTCATAGTCACCTTAGCGAGGTAACCCCCGGTCACTCCTACAGCAAAGGCCTTCAAGCCAACCAAGGCCGACACCATTCAACCGCCATTCAACGAGGGAACCCCGGATATCCCGACATTGAGGTAAGCCCGATTGTCTTACTGATTCTGTTGCCGAACAAGAATCAATTTCTTTCGGTTGTATTTGGTCCCCTGAAGGCTCTACCTCCGAGGGAAATAGGTCCCAGTAGCAAGCGATCTTCATCAGCCTTCTCCTTCTCTTTGATCTTTCCTGAAGGATACCTACTTCTTGGATGTTGGATGTGGGATACGCGCAATTGGGGCTTTGGCTTGAAACTACCAGCGCCTTGTTGTTAACTTTTGTGTTATAGCACGATAGGCTAGATTAGAATGTCTTATATCTGGTATCCCGTCGATGAGCTTTTTCTGTGATTCCTCACCCTAGGAGAGATTAGAACCAATAAGATTGGCTTCTAGGCGAAGAGCGTAGGATAGAGAGAGATAAGCATCGGATATATCGGTTGCAGCTGCCTTTAAGGCGGTCTTGTAATTCAATTCTTTTTGCCTTCTTCTCTGAGAGTGAGGATAGTCATAAATCAAGAAAGAAAGGAATGTATTTGGTTGCTGTTGCAGTTCTTGTTCTTGGATGTGGGATAGCGCGGGGGCTTTGGAGGAGCTACGAAAGCAACTCCAATTCAGGGGGTGCCATGCGATAAGGCGCCATGGCAGGAGGCTTGGCACCGGGCTCCAACTCGATCTGATGATCCACCTCTCGTTTAGGTGGGAGCTTCTTGGGTAGCTCTTGCGGCATCACGTCCTTGTACTCATCGAGGACGGCTTGGACTTTCGTGGGCATCGGGTCTTTAGGGACGAGTGGGTCTTCTCCGTCGTTGAGCTCCCGGAGAGTGGTTAGGAAACTAGGATCCGTCTTCATTCCCCTCTTGAATTGCAGGGCGGACAACGCCTTGGACTCCACCTTGGCGATGCGTTCCGCTGTGACCATGCAAGTCTTGCTCCCATCGAGGATGCTGAGGGAGTTTCCGGCAGGGGCGTGAACCTGATCGAAGAACTCCATGCCTAGCACCACTTGGAAGTCGTCCATCGGTACAATGGAGAAATCAAGCTTCCCACTCCATGCTCCAAGGCAAACGGGGACGGCCTTGGCGATGCCTGCAATTGGTTTGGCTGGTGAGGCCTTGATTGTGCCTCCCCCACTTGTAGCCTTGAGGCCCAGCTTCTTGGCCTCGTCTATGGAGACAAAGTTATGTGTTGCCCCCGTATCTAGCATTGCACGGACAGCTTTGCCGTTGATTGAGGCATTCACGAACATGAGCCCCTTCTTGGTGGATGTTGATGGTGCATTGTTGCTCTTGAGTGCACCAAGCTGCCTAAGAGATCCCATGCCTGCCTCGTATTCCCCGTCTTGGCTTTCTTCGTGTTGAGACATTATGGCATTAAGAGTTTTCCGCTTGGGGCAATCTCTCACCCAATGCGGTCCATCACAAATAAAACAAGGAGACTTAGGTTTAGGGGCTTCGGTCTTACCTCCACTAGACTTGTTGCGCTTGTCCGTGTTGGAAGGCTTTCGTTGTCCCTCTTCCTTGCGGCCTTGGCTCCTTTGTCCGGACTTGTCTCCCCCACTTTTGCCTTGGTTGGCCTTCTTTTCCTTCGATTGGGTGGAGCAGTCGTTGAGTGCTTCGGCTTCGGCAATAGCAGCGTTTAGATCTTGCACATTTCTCCTCTCTAGCTCCACCCTTGCCCAATCCTTCAGACCATCCATGAAGTAGAAGAGTGAGTCTTTCTCGGACATGTCTTCGATCTCGAGAGATAGGGTAGTGAACTCCTTAACATAGTCTCTAATGCTACCCGTCTGCTTGAGTCGGCGAAGGCGGCCGCGTGCTTCTTTTTCTGCATTAGTGGGACAGAATTGCCTTTTGAGTTCTTTCTTGAACTCCTCCCATGTGCGGATGGGGTTGATGCCCATATCACCATGCTTGCGTCTCCACCATAGTTGGGCAGCATCACGAAGAAATGTGGGTGCATTTGAAATCTTCGTTGCATCATCCCGAGCACCCTTGGCCTCGAAATATTGTTCAAGACCGAAAAGGAAGTTTTCGACCTCTATCGCATTGCGAGTACCGTTGTATGTGGCTGGCTTGGGCACTTGGATGGCACTCAGTGTGCTGGTGCTAGAGGTGGCACCAAAACCGGCGGTTGGGCTAGTTTTGTGCGAAGCCCATTCAGTGCGGACATCGTCTACTTCCGCACGCATAGCCCGCAACTCGTGCTCTACGAAGGTGCGAAGGTTGCGGAACTCTTGGGTGAGGAAACACACGTCCTCCTTGAAGCCCTTTTGGAACTCGCGGATGGTGGACTTAGTTGCTTGAGTGATTTCGCCATAGTCCGCCTCTAGGCCATCAAGACGGTCGACAACATCGCTCAAGGTAGTCTGCATCCCCGAGACGGCTTCCTCCAAGCCAACTACCCGGGCTTCCAAGGCATCCATGGACGGACCCTTGGACTTGCTTCGCTTGGTGTGGGTACGTTTTTCCTCGCGCCCACGCTCCTGCTCTTCCACTCTAGTAGCAACTTCAGTGTCGGACGCCATTGCTTGCGCACACTCCTTGGTTGCTTGACGACGAGGCTCTGATACCAACTGTCACGGGCTTAGAATTTGCGCAGCACACCCGTGCGGCACTTAGACAACTTTAGGGCAATGTTGCTGTACGCACAGGTCTTCCAATCACAGATCCAATCCGATTCCTCAATTGAGGCTACAGCAAAGATTCAACACAATCAATACATGCACCAGAGATTCAGCACCACCAACACCCCAATGGATTGAATGGGTAGCAAGCAAACATTAGCTCGACCTGGATAAAGAGATGACGGTCCATCTCCTTGGAAGGGGAATGGGATAGAAGCTAGATACGATCTCTTACGGATTGGATTAGCGACTTGAATCGGAAACCACACCTTGAGAAGGAGATCGAATAGAGGTGGTAGGTGAAGAGATCCAATTTGATAAGCTCTCCTACTCTCCAATCAAAGTACAGAAGAAGCCCCAGCGTCGGTATCAGAATCCAGATAAGATTGATCCCGCTTCGGTCAATTGAAAGACCGATAGATCACCATCCACATGAATCGACTACAAAAATAGAAGTGCTGCGATGGGAAACCACCACTAGCATCGAGAGGCGACCACTGCCGGGTCACTCTCCTTCTAAATACGTATTTTCGACGACGAAAGAGACATCGTTAATCGAAACCTGCACCTGCTGACTGAACCAACGTGATGAACAGAGGCAGGAAACGATTAACAGCTGAACCGACATGGCGCAATAATGCCCACTCCCAATTCCCCAACCAACAGATTCCATTGGGATAAGCCACTCAATGCAGGCAGATATGGGTCACCCATAGAGGGAGATTCGATGAGGCAACTTTGATAGCTATATGGGGAAGCCATTCCGCTCCATCTGAACCGATAGAGTGAGATTGACTGGGGCAACTTCTACAGCTATGCCGGACGCGATTGATTCACTTCTCGTCTTATAGCCGGTAGAAGGATGAAGGGACAGGGAAACATAGGTTGGTCTACTAACAATGACCGGTTCGAAGAAGTAGATGTCGGGACATCATTTATCCTTCAACAACTTGATTCGTTTTCCCTCCCACCGGTCCTAGTAAGCCTCTTTCCTCAACGTGCCTTATCTTATCATTGACCTTATCATTCATCTTAGCCAACGTTGTGAGCGGAGCGAGAAACCTTCTTGAATCACGGTATCCCTAAAACAAGTTCTCAAATGAGTTGATTAGCTTAGAACTTGTTTTAGGTATCGGTACGGCAAGGAAATTCAATTAGAAAAGAATAAAGTAGCGCAGCGAGTTGGAAGATTCTTTATGAGATCGCAGCTGGACGGAAAGGTTAGACCTTGAGTGCGTGCGATGATTGGTAGAGGTGGATAAGTAGTTGCCCAAAGACTCTAGAAGTCATTCCGTTTTGATTCCAATGCGATTGACCCAACTCGATATTTTCAATTGATGGGCTCCGAAGATCTCTAAGATTGACCAGCCAGCTCTTGGACAATGACATGAGGAAAACCCAAAGAAAAGGGGCACGATCAGGCACTTCAGGAGATTGGGCGAGAAAACCATCCGAAGGTAAGGGAGAAGTAGGCCGAATTGGGTGAAGAAACTTCTGAGACAGGAGAGTAAGAGTGGGAGGTTGAAGCGCTTATATCACAATATTAGTAAGTAAACTACCTTTGTATGTAGTGTAGTTCCGTCAGTAGTCAGCATCCCTTCCTTCAGTCTCATGGAGTTCCGTCACCATCCGTATGGATGTTTACGAACGAGACTGAATCCATATATATCTTCATCTGCGGTTTCAACGCATGCTCCTGTTCGTGATCAGGACCCAGCACCAACACCTTCGATGGGGGCGGGCGACAATATCACCAGTAGTAGCGCGGTTCTAGTAGCAGCATTAAATAGTGGCATAAGTAGTCGAACATGAGTAGCAGAAGTTTCCCCGGAGCTACCTAAACGCATAGGCGAGAGCAGGGGTTGCAGGTGCATAAGCAAGGGTCTAGCTAGTTGGAACATAAAACAGCAGATTATGCAAGTGATTCTTACTATTACTATGGCGTTTACCCGGCGCAATAACCGGTGGCACAGAAGTATAGGCTTTGTGGGTACCGGGCAGAGGCAAGGCCGGCTTCGGGCAACTAGGTGGTTAGGAACCAAAGCCTGCAGCAGCACCGAGCTATTAAGCACCGCTAGAAGCATAACCGGATCCTTTTTCGAGGTCAGAGCCTGACGGAACGGAATTTAACTAATCACTAAGTAGTCGATTTTGTTGAATAAGCAGTTGAGCTAGTCGAAAAAATATCATTATCGGGAACCACCAGCAGTAGTAGATCCTACAGAGCCGGTTTAAGCATCACTATAAGAAGCAGTTGATTCGGTTGATTAATGTGATCTAGTCGGTTGGGCACCCAGGTTATGAAAGATCTACGCCTAGAGGTATAGGACCGGCATAACCGATTGATTCATTTCAACCAACAGCGTCATACCCAGTAGTAACATACCTAGTTGCCTATCCGGTTGGATATCGAAACCCAGCAGCATCTAAGCCAGGTGTGTCATATATTGATCCATACCTTTAGCATATCCAGTACCTGGTGAAGAGCTAGCCAAATCAGTGGCATATCCACCAGCAGCGCTAGTGGCCATTATAGGCAGCATATAGGCTCTACCGAAGTGTGGCTACCAGTGGGGAAGGGGAAGTAGCGTGAGCTCGAATACGCGAGAATACTCCTTATACGGATAGGGTCGTGGTAGGGAACCAACGAGGGAAGGGAGATCACAAAGACCACGCTCCGAACAAAAGGCGTAAAGCCGAGATCGTTATTTCGTATAGTGAGTCAAGCGACGAAGCAGTGAGTCAATCCATCCATTCATGGACGAATGCGAGTGGAGTGAATCAGGAAGGTTTGCGTAGTGGAGTTCCTCAGTGCCGTCTCCTTTCTAATAGAGTGATTGGTACAGTCAAGTAGGAAGAGTAAGAGGGCACAAACGGTTATTCCTTAGTTCATCTCTCCTTTCAGTTTCTAGTTCATAGATACCTTTTCGGTTGTGCTAAGTGAACCTTGTTAGCTTTCTCTGTCCAAGGTCCCAATGCTTTCTCTTTAGATAGGCCAGTAAAGTGTCCAAGGCAGGTTCGGGATAAACTTCTAATCCAATAGATCAAACTTCTTTTCTAAGCTAATCAAAGGCAATGCGATTGCGGATCGCTTGGCCGTTGCCTGCCTACGAACCCATGAGGACGGATTTCCCTGACGAAGAAGAATCAGCAGGCTGGAATATGTTTTTCGACGGTGCATCAAATCAGAAGGAAGGGTTGCGGAATAGGGGCAGTTCTCGGTAGGTCTACGGGTCTACGATCAGATAGGGCCCAAGAAGCCAGGGATGAATGAGCGAGGTGGAGGGAAGGGAAGCGAGTCGTTCTAGTCTCTGTCCGGCAGGTGGCTTGAGCTAAAAGGTAAGAAGAACTACGGGTTCAAGAAGTTGTCCTGCGGGGGCGAAAGGTAAGATTCGCATTGAATAGAAATATCTTGCTTTTCGGGTCTTCCGTACTTGCTTTGGGAAAGAGTTCATTAGGTCTCCCTCTCTTTCTTCTGGCCTACCTACTAGCATTCCCGCAGAGCCTCTCCCGGCTGTGTTTCTTCTGGCTTGAACTACTCGCTTATTGTCTTGAAAGACCCTTAGAAATACCCTGAACGGATGTGTTTCACACTCGTTTCCCTCTTGCAATAGACTGATGCTTCTAGCGGCTAGGGAGATTGTGACTAAACTAGAGTCGCTAACTGCACTGTTTATTGTGGTTAAAGAGGAACTCACATTCACAACTACACTTTCATCCGTTCAGTCGAAAACCTCACCCGTCCTGAACTCATAAACATAAACCAATCTCTCTTTTAATGACATGTCTTTCTTCACTCTTGACTGCTAACCCGGATCTGTGGACTGAGAACGGCTGTGGAATGCATCCGTGTTCTTGCTCCTATGCGTATGCTGATTTGGCGGCGGGTGATTCAACGTATTCGGATGCCCTGACTCGGCTGATTTTGAATGGAATGCCTTCCCTACCTTAGTGACAAACTGTGCGGAAGTAGATGGACCTGACTGAGCAGGCGGGGGTGCTGTTGCTTGTGCAGCTGGAACATAAGGCTGAAAAGCGGGAGGTGCAGAAGTTGAAGGAGTTGAGGCAGCTATCAGTGCTTCCAGAGCAGCCAACTCAGCTCTTTTTTATGCCAAAATTTCTTCAGATGTAGGAGGCCGATAGGCTGCATTTAATTGGGTTTTGGGGGCTGCAATCTCGGCGTCCCTTTAGAATCTCATTTTTGCGGGCCCTAATTTCCGCCAGTTGTTCTTCCGCTGTCTGTACGACGGAAGGGACTGGAGATGAATCGGTCGTAGTCATAGTCATTGCGGGTAAAAAAACTAGCCCACGTTGTGAAGGGAATGAGCTAGCTGAAGCTTCTGACGATTCTGACTGAGACCTCGGTGAGGAGACTGAGTCCCCTTCTGACGGAGCCGGACTCCGACTCCTTTGGGGAGAATTTTGTATATGGATCAATCGAGGCTCCTAGCCTGGAATTATTGAAGGATGCAGGATAACTTCCTTCCTTGCTGGGGTGGATTTTGGTTGAAAGATTTTGCTTTTCGGTGGCAAAGGCATTTGAGCCGGGGCTTGCCCCTGGGAACGAGTGACCCGCGAAGGCAAATCCTCAGTGACTTGGGCTGATGAAATTGGATCATGGGAAGATTGTGTAGATGAAGGAGAAGGCTCGTCTTGTTGCTCCCCCCTGGGATTAGTGATAGAAGTTACATAAGAAGTGATTATATTCGCTCCATGCCTACGCCTTCTAGGGCGATATTTGTTTGGAGACCTTATGGGAGTCTTCTCGTCGTCGGACCTTCTTTTTCTTTTGGAACTGCCCGAGCTAGATGACAAAGCTGAGCTGGAAGGTACTTTTTTGATGCTATCGAAGTACCTCGCAATCTTTTCTTCTGTTGTTGGGAAAGTCTTCCTTAACAAGTAAGCAAGTAAATCGGAATGTAAGTCAAAGCCTTGAAGGAGTTGTCTCCTCAATCTGACTCTGGAGGCGAGGCCCCTTGGTTATTACATTGTGGCCTTGAAGGCGGATAGATATTAAATTAAGATAAGAGTTAGTGCAGGCCTTTTCATATTGAATCACAGCCATTTTCCCTCTTTCTTGGGAAGAGAGGATAACACTCCGGGGAACAAGCCTGAGCACTGATGTGTCCATCATTAGATTGTTCTTTTGGTTTTATAAGGGCCGGAGCCTTTGATGAGCAAGAAGCCTATGTTGTAATTCTTGAGGATGATTCTTTGAAGCAAGAGTTCCATAAGCAAGCGCATGAGACTCTTTTACTTTAAAGCTCCGAAGAAGAGTGAAACTGACCCCACCCCACTTTCATTGACCAGTAAGTGATAGCTGTCAGGTTCGCAGAATGACCGATGGAACCAACTGAATCTCTCGTGACATTATCGAAGTTCGATCCACCACTTTGGCTTTGGGGAAAGAGATGAGACGGTCTACCCGCCTTTACACATACGAGGAATCACTCACTGACGGACAAGAGGTCGACAACGTGAGCTTTACTGCCGGGCTTTCGGCCTTCTTGATCCAACTGCATCACTCTTTGAGACTACTGCTTGTGCTTGGCTCAGGATATCCTTCTTTCTGAAAAGCTTCCTACTCAAGCCTGGAAATTTGGAATCCTTTTTCACAGCACAGCCTTCTTGTCCAAATGAGAGATCCATTCTCAGGGGAATCGTAGGCTCAAAATGCAAATGGATTCGTCAACAGAGGATGCCTTTCAAGGAAAAAGTCATGACACCGCGCATTCTCTCTCTCATCTGTCTCATAGATGAGTAAGGCTAGCTAAAGCACCACTGCTTGGGCCAGACCCCAAAGCCTTTAGTGAAAATCAGAATGATCTCGAGTTGCCACTTGCCACTCTGTGCATCATAGGCTTTTCTTCTTTTTTCCACGTTCTGCTTCTTTTTCTTTCTCGTTGAAGATTGGGATCCTTCCTTCGACGTCTTCACATCTGTCGCACAATGCTAACAAAGAATTCCATGAAAGGACATTCTGGAATGGTCTCTGATCGAAAAGCCCCTGAGATTCGTCCAGATACACCCATATCCGTTGATCATTGCGTTCCAAGAAAGAGGAGACCACCTCTCCCCGAGAACACTGATGGAACAACCAAACAAAAGCTTCTTTGAGATTGTGACTGATCGTGTACATGTGGATGTAGAGATCAGACTCTAACCCAATTCTAAAAAACATGGGTGTGTATCGAAAATAGATCTTGGACGGTCCACGACAATTCGATCTGCGCTTTGATCAACACGAAATAGGTGACGGTGACGTTTTTTTTTGGATGAGATGCCCTTTATGGAGCATTTCATGATCTAGAGTAAGGGCTTGATGTGGTCTATGATTGGTTGGGGTATAGGCCTCTGATTAGGATGAGTAAGTGATCAGTCAAGATGTTGGACATAGGGTTGAGCCAACGACCTTTATCACGGTGGGTGAAGAAAATATTAGCCTCCCTTATGATCTGGAACACAGCTCTATGTGAAAAAGGTGCTTTGCATAAGGTCTAGTTCCTTAACTAGTAAGCAAGTAAACTACCTTGGGCACTGGATTGGCGACGGCATGAGTTGGTTGGATCCAGAGAAGAAACTAATATATATATATAAATAAATATTTATTTATATATATATATAAGTATATATCTATAGGCGGTTCATCGAGGGCTTCTCGGGTGATCGGAAGGGCTTAAGCTGCTTTTGCCTTACCTTCTATTATATTAGTAAAGGGCGAATGAGGGGCGTGCGCTTTTCTTTCTTTCTCTCGCTCGATCGCTTCAATGCCTATAATTTGAGAGATAACAGGAAAGCGTTCTGTCGAATTCGAGGATGTGACACAAATAATGACTCTCTTCGCCGGGATGTCAGCAGGTTAGGCAGCTGTAATTTTGGATTCGGTGGAAGGCAGGCTGAAACTCTGCCCCAACCAAGTGAAACTAAGGCTAAGGGTCTGAAAGAGTTCACGATCTGATCTATGAGGTGTTAACCCTCGGAGGACGGCTAAGAATGTCGAGCGGACCGATGGGGTCGTTTCGTTTTTCAAGCACGAATAGAATAGAACGATCTAAAGGGGGTGTGCAACCTAGAGAGATGGCCGTATCTCTTTGATGAATGTGGTATCGAGGTTTGGTTCATTTGGAAAAGAGGTCAGTCTTAGAGGAGACCATGCGAATGGTTGAATTGATGACTTCGCTTCGATCTCTTCGACTGAACCTGAAGGAGACTTCGATCATTCAACTTTAGCTTCTGAAGGAATCATGTCACTTGGAATTCCGGAAAGTGAATCTTCTCTTTCAGATCCTGGCCTTGGTAGAACTTGTCTTTGATTGGGATTTCGATTGAAAAGATGTTAGACCGGTTCCTCATGTGCCTAAGAAGCCGAGGCAATCTCGATTAAAGCCAATTCCAGTTTTTCCTACTCAATCTTTTTTATAGCTCGGAGCATAAGCAAGTTCAGTGGTTGAAACCTCTGTAATCGATCGATGGGAACCTCGAAGCTGTCTGGGGCAGGAGCAAACTCATATTAGGCACTGCCGCAGCATCAACTGGTACAAGGAAGAGGCACGATAGCGAAGATCAATCCATCTCAATCTACAAAAAACATTGCCTTGGGCATGCAACCCCAAAAAAAAGATAGAAAGACTGCTCGCTCGAAGAAAACTCTTTTAGAGCCTGGTACAAGCCAAGCCCCCTCGATTCGGCAACAAGAGTCGGTTATGGAATAGTCTTTTCGTCGGCTTTCCCGTTCTTGAGGACTTTCTGGCCGGTAGGCTTTATAGCGGACCCGCTGACAGGGAGGATATGAAATAGATAGTTATAGTTGCGCTTGCCTTCACTTAGAAACTCTACGCCCTATAGTTTCTAGTTATAGTAAGGCATGCTCTCGAAATTAGATTCACTCGTTCTTGTCTCCGGCGATTAACCTATTCCAGAGCAGTCTGGTGATTAGCCTATCTCGCACTACTCGAAGCCTTCGTAAACTCATTGTCGGGTTCTATTGTAGTGAAGGTTGCTGTGAGGAGATCCTTGTGTCAGTGAAGATTGCTTCCAGTGATCGGGAAATAATAAATAAAAAAACCATTGCTTTCTTTCCAACACTCCGGATAGGCGGAAGGATCTATGTCCATCCCCAACTTCCTTTCAATCCACATCGGCAAATTTAGGCTGGGAGTCATCAAAGGAGGAATAGGCATACGCAGGTTCGATAAGCCAAGGAAAAACAAACAACCACCGCTTGGTTTTGACACTCAAGCGACCCGCCCTGCCAAACATCGATGCAAAGGTTAGATTTCACCACCTCTATCTACCCTCCTATTTGATCTAAAAAATCCAACCTGGAAACAGTATCTCCCCCTCTATCTCCAAGCCCCTTTACTAGGTTGGGCAAGCTTGGATGCCCCTACTCCCAACAAGTTGCTGGTCGGGATCGTGGAACTATCGCTCGAGAAGTAAGTAAGCTGGTCCTTGTTTTGTTTGGTCATAAGGATAATCGTTCTTATTAGGTCAGGGGCGGCCGGTCCGGGGGTTACCCGGATTGGTAATGGCATAACCAGAAGAGGGGAGGGGTAGGGGAGACAAGGTTACGCGCTGGGTAGCGCAGCGCATCTGTTTCGGGTACAGAGGCGACGAGGGGTGCTAACCCGGCCACCCAACCCAGCAGGTCAGGGTCGGGCCGGCCATAGGTTCGAATCCTGCCACCTTTCTTGTGAATCATCCTGTGGTTACCGGATGATGGGAATAACAAAGCAGAAATTTGGAAATGAGCACGAAATGTCAATATATGAATTGTTTCATTATTCGTTATTTCCGGGTCTTTTCCTTGCATTCACTTACAACAAGAAACAACCACCAGCGTTTGGTGCAGCACCTGCATTTTGGTGCATTCTTCTTTCTTTCCTTGGTCTTTCGTTCCGTCATATTCCTAATAACTTATCCAATTACAACGTATTAACCGCTAATGCACCTTTCTTTTATCAAATCTCAGGGGCATGGTCTAATCATGAGGGTAGTATTTTATCATGGTGTCGGATCCCAAATTTTTATGGATTCCTTCTTTGTTACCGGGGTCGACCCCAAAGCCATAATGTCTCAAAACGAGGAGGCCATAGAGAAACTTTTTTCTATTTTTTTGTCTCGAACTT
>VAHF01000263.1:277500-292500 GCA_008009225.1 Acer yangbiense | reverse complement strand
CCAGCTCCTTAGCCAACATACCCGTGTATTCGCTCCCGGAATATGAGCTTATGCGCCTACCTCCGCTACTGGGACTGAACTTGATCTACTCCAACAATAGGTGAATATGCTCAGTGCTTAAACCAAAACAGCTCCTCAAACTCCTGACTCTGGCTCTCCTAAAATTGGATATGATTTCTCTATTTCCGTGTCCATCGCCCTTGCTCCAACTCGCTTTAAGTTTTAGGGGGTTACGAAGAGGTTCAACCTTCTTTATGAAAGGTATTTATCAAAGGTTTCGGGTCATAAGTTTCATTCCGTTCCGTCAGGTTCAACGCGCTATAGATCTGTATATGGGACTGGGCCAGGGGAAGCTACGGGCTATGGAGCTTAATCTGTGCCTAGAGCATCTCAAACGGGAGTGGAAACTGGTACCAGGAAATGGACGGGATCTCGAAAAGGAAGGAACGCTAGCTTGGAACTGACTTAAGAGGGCGATGCTTGCGAGGATAGTTGTTCGCGTAGTAGGGTGGCTGCTCCGACAGCGTATGATTCACCGGCAGTGTCAGCTTGAGCTGAATATGATTGGCCCGTAGTGCGCTGCAGGAGATTCATAGACCGCATTGGAAAATCGATTTAGCAAACCCAATGCAATGCCCTCAGTAGCTCAGTGGTAGAGCGGTCAGCTGTTAACTGACTGGTCGTAGGTTCGAGACCTGCCTGGGGAGATTTGATTGATTCCGAATTCCAGAATTCTAATTCTTTCTTTCTATTGCATTCTATCTTATCGTATCACATTTTATGTTTTGCGATATTTGAGAATCGCCGTCAATACCTCGGTCTAGGTCCGGGATAACCCTTTGTTCCATAGCCTGGGGCTATTTACTTTACAACTAGCCAATTAAGAATTCTCAGATGTACTATATGAAATGAAGCAAGGAAGCAGATTCAAGCAAGGAATAAGCAGGAAGTCTTCGTTAAGCAAATCCGTAAGCAAATAGGAAAAGCAGTGAAAGTGAAATAGAGGCATAATGGGAATAGAAGCGGTAGAAGGCAAGCAACTCTCGTTCTCGTAAGAGGTCTTCCCGGTCGAGATGTCTGAGGGAAATCGGTATCAACAACTTTCGCAACGGTCTTGTAACTGGTCCTGTCTTTCAATCGCTTTAATCGCTTTCTTAGTTATTAGAGAGGATTCTAACTGTAGCAAGGGTTCGGCAGTACAATACAAGGTAAGTGCAAAAGAAAGATATGAGATGCTACAATAGCTTCAGCCTGATCGATCCGCCTTTAGTATTGGTAAGTTTCCTTGTTAGTCTTTATGGAGGGTGACCTCTATGTGGTCAAGATAGGTGCTCGAGTGATCCATCAACCACTGATGATTGCGAGACGGAAGGAGAGCTCAGGTACTTCTTGCAATTCGGAATCAAGCACAGTCCCAAATAGAAAAAAAAAGGGAGACTGGGCTTGCTCGTCCAGTAGTCTAGATAGAGCCCCCTACTACGTGTGGGAGCTATGATGACGGTGAGGGTTACAAAAGGCTACATTTTCGGACATCGACAAAGACAGGGTACACTGTCACTGATTGAAGCAGCGGTAGGTAGTTGATAGTCCAAGACCAGGAAGAGCATAAAGATCAGATCCGTTATCTATCTGAGTGGAAAAGTCATCCAAAACACAGCTTCCTCTCCTTATTTATACTTACTATAGGGCGAGTTAGCAAAGAAGCCGTTAGGGTCTGTCTGGTTTCGGGGAGTGACTGACGTCATAGCGGGAAAGAGGATAAGGAGACAGGACAAAGGCGCTCGTCGATCAGCAAGCATTGCAGGCAGGAAAGGGCTTGGTCTCAGGAGGGGCACCAAAGGAAGTCGGTGTGAAGAAGGCCCACTCAAGGAACTCTTCAAACAGAGCTGGTATCCAAGTATGCGCAGTGCAGAGTGTAGCGCTTGCCCTATCGGCGAGAGAAAGGAAGTCGAAAGTAGAGAATGAATTCCCATTGCTCGTCCTCTAGAGCCCCGTGTATCCTTCGGTTCGGATGCAGCACTTGCAAGAGCAAAAGAGTATAGGATCACAGTTGAAGACCGCCTCCATTCAGATACCAATGAAAGGCAATCGAGATCTCCCAAACGGCCCCGTCGAGTCACAATTCAAGACTGGCCAAGATCAGCTGTTCGCGGTCAAAGCGGACAATAGTCCACTAAGAAGAGTCCTGGAACCAATGTCTCATTTGAAATGGCGAAACTGCTTCTTGGCCCATGAGACCAAAAATTTACGGCTTCACTATCTCCTGAGGCTCACATAAAGAGGGTTCCAAACCTGCCCCCCTATTGGTATCGAGAAAGCTACTTCCGAGAGGAGAAAGCTTTCCAAAGATTGAGAGAGCATCTCTAGTTCTAGAATGACCACCACTTCATCTTCATCAGTCTGCTTGGCCCGAAGCATCTGCCCATGCTGTTGAACGAACCTGGCTTTCATTTGAGACTTTTGAAGATCTTTCATTTGAATTTGAACCTGGCTGGCGCTCTGGTCTAGCGGGTCAAGCAACCCTCAATCCACAGCTTTCTCTCGAAATGCCATCTCTGGTTTTCTTTGATCTTTGAAGTCAATTTATCGGGCTTTTGTGAAAAGTTGTTGGTATGCCGGATAGAAGGGTTAGTAAGGCGGCTTTGCGAGAATCTCATCACTGGCAAAAGAAATAATAACTGCCCACACATCAGTGACCTGTGTCTGTCGAGTCCTGAAGCCCGAGCGGTGAATAAGAGATCTTTTAATCCCATAAGCAAGAAGAATAAGGAGCTGTCTTCTATGACCCAAAGGTGCAAAAGAAGGAGAAGCTTTTGGGGATGCAACATGTTTGATGCTTGCCTTATTATTAGAGAAAGGGGCACGGTGTTCAAGCTAGTACGTACGTTGGTTTAACAAATAGAAGAATAACTAAACAACTATATATATAAATATTATTATTTTTTGATAAAGCATAAGAAATCCTCGGGATACCCTATAAAGTTTCAATATGGTATCAAGGTGAAGCCTGTTGTAGGGGAACCCGGGCAGCCTACACCCCAGAAAAGAAAAGGAGGATATGGATATAAATGGACAAGGGAGTTCTGAACAGAGGGAGCAGGGGAGTCAAAAATGAAAAAAAAAGAAGGAATTTAATCGATTGACTTGAAACAGTCTATCTACCATGATTCTATTTCCTTTGTATCGGTACTAGAAGGAAATTCCATGTTCATAAGAAGCTTCCGCCCTGGAATGAACTTCTAATGGAACGAGTGTTAGGTAGTTGGCTTAGCTCAGCTAGTCTAGAAGAATCCAATCGGTTGAACGGCACGGGGAAGGAGGTTGAACGGGACTCTTGTCTTGATTAGTTTCAGGCAGAATCATCATCTGATAAGAATGGGTAGCTTGTGGGATTAACGGGCTATCTCACTCACAGTCAGGTAATGGGATAGGAAGGGAGCCGATCTTGCTAGTCAGCTCAGTCTGAGTCAGTTTGTTAGGAACAGAAGTAGGTTTATAGTCGTTTAGTAGCTCTGGGCTATTTATGAACTTGAGTCGTTTTAAGCCAGTGAAGTATTTATCAGTCTCTGTCTCAGTTCTAAGCCCGTTAAGGAAGTGAGTGCCTTGCCTGTCCGAATGGTAGTGTTGTGAAGGGACTCTCCTCGTTTGAGGGTCCCGAGCGTACCGTTGTTATAAGTCCGAAGTTATATTTGTTATCGGTTTCGGTCTACGCTGCTTGTTCTCGGTATCTTTCCCGTCAAGCTCAAGATTTCCTAAGCGTTATTGAGTCAAGGTCCGAAGCCTTCCTAGTTGAGTAAGTCCTCTTACCTGTGGGATGGTTCTAGTTGAGTTCATCAGTGAAGGAAGAAAGCTAGGTCCGTAGCTCAAAGAAAGTCTCGGAAACAATTCCTCCCACAAGGGGTACGGCTTTCATCCTTACACCGGGGAAAGCGGATTCTTAAATAAGGGAGTTCCGTCCTCCTTACAGAGCTACTAACATTCCTCGGTTGACAGATTCTTAGGCTCAATCTCAGGTCTCCTTGCCTGGCAGTTCAAGGGATTGGCTGTCAGGCTCGTCTTCTTTCGTTATGTTGTTCCTATGACCGTTTGAAGACGTTTTCAGGCTTACTATAAGGATGAAATGCTTCAAAAAAATAGATATCTAGGCGCTATCGGGAATGGGCGATTTCAACCCATCAATCCAACGTTGAGGCAATGGACTGGCTTTGGCATGACTCCAGCCTTGTTCGACTCAGGTCAAGGATTCGACTCAGGTCAACACTTGGTTTGGTGACTCGTTTTGGATAAGAGAACTCGCAGGAATGGCACCCCAAAAAGCATAGCCCAAGCCTTCATATTAAATGCAGTTCAGGGGAGTGCCTTCTTCTAATCATGGCAGTGTGGAACTAAACACAAAGGGTGCGAAGTTCATCCAATCAATAGCTGGTGGCTTGACTGAATCTTTTGTTCCAGAATCCGTTGTGAAATGGGGAATCTTCAAACCAATGACAGCGAGAAGGCCCCTGTAGGCGGATTCCAATGAACAAGCAACAAACACAAGCATGAGAGGAAGAAGGAGTGCATTTCCAGTATCTGATGCTGCTCCTTGCTTGGCAGATTAGGAACTCAAAAGAGAGAGCGAGGCAATCGTTAGATTGTTTGGGGTTGTTGCCTGTCAGTTGAATGACTGTGAGAATCAGAATCCAATCATATGATATGCATTTCTGTCGACTTCCTTATTCTAAATTCTAATCGGGTAGCGGAAACTATAAAGATTACTCCCACTAGAGGTGCGAAGTTCACCCAAGCACTGCGAAAAGAAAGCATCAGCTTCAATCATTGAGTTCCGCCCAAGGGTGAAATCTTGGGTTCAGGTTCCGTTCTGTCTCATGAATGTGAAAAGAAGAATCAAAGAATAACGCAACCCTGTGGATTGGATGTTCTTCCTACCCCTCTTGTTCGGGTTCGTGTGCATTCTCCCTTCTCCCTCTTAGTCATGTGTTCGTGTGTTCTAAGAGTTGGATAAAATCGTAGGATAAGAAAGTAGGATATTCTCTAGTTAGAGTAGGCATTCTTAAACCCACGCTCCATTATCCTACGCTGGAAGCATCCCACTGATCTTGCCAAAATGAGCACCGGAACTACGGCAAGAAAGAAGGAAAAGTGAACTTCTTGGTTTGTTAGCAGCTACTTTGATCAGCAGGAGCCCCTTTCTTATTATTAGTAAGATAGATAGCTTGAGCTGCGCGAAAGATTGACAGGAGAAAGTTCGCTAACGCGCCCTTCCTTCAGCTGGATCGGGTCTATATATATACACCTAGATAGATAACTAAGTATCATGATCTAGACTAGACTATTATCTAATTTGGATCCCGATCCATATCGATTCGAGTATCTATTCGATACATTAACCACGTGTCAGGAACCTGATTTGAACTGGTGACACGAGGATTTTGAGTCCTCTGCTCTGCTCTACCAGCTGAGCTATCCCGACCATCCCCTATGCATCATCCTACTAGAGGACCTAGATCTATGTCAATTAAAGGGACTAAGAAAGCATTTTTGTTTTAATCTTACCGGAATTTCTTGGATCTTCAAAAAGAACCCTTTGGTTGTGTAAGGGTAACGATATGGACTATGAATGATTCCATAATGGGGATTCCTTGTCCATATATGTTCGTTTGTATAGTCTTTCTCACTATGTGGTAAGAGAGAAAGATTTCAGCTCGGATCCATGAGTAGAGTGAATGAGAAAGATACCTATAAGTTTCCCCATTAATGTTGATCACAAGGGGACAATTCGAAGGGCCCTGGTTATGGATTTGCTGCTCATCTTCTTCCCACTCGTCTGATTTAAAGCCTTCAGACTCCGGTTCCGAGATCTCAAGATAGTATGAGCCCTTGTGCTGTACTTGCATGAGAACATCACGAAAGGACAGTGGTTGATTACCGTCTTCCTTTGATCGCTTCCATGGTCCGGGACTCTTCCCAGGGTCCGGAGGTAGCTTACAAAGGTCGCCATTCAAAGTTTCAGTCGTCACAGAGGTCGCCATTCCTTAGCCCCTCATTGGTTGTTAGTTGTTAGGCATTTGTCACTTCTTCTATTTCATTTCATTTCCATAGCGATTCACTCAACATAGAAAAGCAACTAGAGCAGAGCTAGTATCCGGCCTAAAGCTCTTGAACTAGAGGAGGGGTCCGGCATACTGAAACATAAATGTAGCTATAAAGCCTTTTTGAGCATCTTCCTTGCGATCTCCTTATCCTATATCAGAATTTCACTTTTTTTGCTATCACAATAAATTGCCATAGATCGAAAGTGAGTCCAGGCTTAGTGCTTCCGCCTATCCGGCAGCCGTTACCAGCTGTTCACCACTCCTCCCTTCTTGCCTATTTCGTTAGCATGACTCCTCTCTAAAGTTTCATTCAAGTCCTTAGTCCCGCATAAAGCAATTTGGAGATACTTTTGACAGGTGAACCACTTCCTATTCGATTGCTTTAACAAAAGC
The DNA here is from genome assembly GCA_008009225.1 of Acer yangbiense. Lineage (NCBI taxonomy): Eukaryota > Viridiplantae > Streptophyta > Magnoliopsida > Sapindales > Sapindaceae > Acer > Acer yangbiense. The sequence goes on along the minus strand of VAHF01000263.1, from coordinate 286,012 downwards.
CCTCTTACTAAATCCAATCGGCCAATATTGGATAGACCCTTGCTACAGATCAGAAGAGCGCATACCGATTGAAAAGAAAGGAAGCGATATTGGACAGGATCGGGATGCGATCGACCTTTACCTTAGCAGTGATAGAGATAGCATAGCTGTAGATAGGGGCAGGGCCTGATACGGATTATATATAATAATGAAGGGAATCGCTTTGATTGATTGCTTGCGACAGCTTATCGATGCTCGTTAGCGGTGAAGTCCCTCAAACCAGAAGTTTCAAAAGCTTTTGACTGGGCTGGGCTGGGCCTACGAGAGAAATGAACTTTACATACTGATATCGCATACCGAAGGGAAGGAGGAGTGGTGCAATTAGGCCTTCCCTTCCGCCTGCCGTCTCCCTCCTCTTTGCTTTGCTAGCATCCTTTGATAAGCAAGTTGAATGAGCTTCAAAAAGAGGGGCAGGGGCCTATTTGAGATACTTTTGGCGGCCAGTACGCATCAGAGCCCCCGAACAAGCCTTTTGGACTAATCAAGAAGGCCCTTAAAAAGGCTTTCTGGGGATTTGCTTGTCATCTTTGTTTTAGCTTCGCTAGCTTTCCTTTTCAACTCGTGAGCACTTAGCCTTTCCAATAGCGTAAGCTGATCCAGCTGATGCGAGAGTTCCAGCTCAAGTACCTATTTCTTTTGTACCTTCATTCAATTCAAATATCAGATAGTGATTGCGCCAATTCTTTCATTAAAGTCTTTAAAGAAAAATTAGTCAAGAGCTGAGCGAGAGGAAGGACGGGCCTTTCTAGGACTTTGTACTATCCCACTAAAGGTTCATTAACCATTTAGCCAAAGATGCACATCCTTAAGAGTCATTGCTTAAGAAGGGACAGCTGTTGGGGACCAGAGCAGGAGAATGCGTTCCAGTATTTCAAGGAGTGCTTAGTTACAGCCCCTATACTTCGGTTTCCGGACTGGGACAAGTCTCTTCTCTGCGCTATATATTGTACATTATTGGCTCAAGAAGGGCCTTCCAAACTAGATCATCCCACTGTGGAGTAGGAGGTTGTCACCGACAGAGCGCAATTACACCATAACTGAAAGAGAAGGACTCGCCATGGTACATTCTGTACAGAAGTTTCGGCATTAGCTATTTTAGATTAGGCACAAAATAGTCTATGTGGACCACCAGGCCTTGCAAAAGCGGGGGTACTACTGGCCGGGCATGCGAGACGACGTTGCTGAGTATGTGAAGACGTTCCTCGTGTGTCAACAGGACAAGGTAGAGCGGGACAGACTCCTGGGGCTCTTGGAGCCGTAGCCTGTACCACAAAGACCATGGGAGAGTATCTCCATAGATGCTCTGCCAAAAAAGGGAGTATGGGTCTTGATCGTGGTGGACCGACTCACAAACAAAATATGCCCATTTTTATCCACTGTCCCATCCATATACAGCAGCAACAGCCGCTCAGATCTTTGTCGATAATATCTTCATTGCATGGAATGCCACACTCAATTGTCAGCGACAGGGGACCCGGTCTTCATTAGCAATTTATGTCAGGAGGCTGCTCTTCAGGTAATTCCATTGTGGGCTTGTCCCGGCTAACTAAGTATATCAGTGGGTTCGGCCTTGAAAGAGACAGGCGAACAGGGATAGGAATTCTCCGAGTTGGTACGGTTCACCGAAAAAGGTTTAGCATGGTTCGTTCACATGGGTGTTTTCGTGCATTCCAACATTTGTTACCGGTTCCTTCGTGGACCTTTTTCTTTCGTTTTCCTGGGCAGACATAAGCTGTAGTGTAGAAGGAATACCATTCGGTAGGATATATCATCCATACCCTTGTAGTTCATTCCTCCCTCTTCAAAGTGATATCTATAGGTGGACTTTGGGGTCAATATTGCAAGGTGGATGGGCTCAATAGTCTCAGTAGACCTGGTATCAATAGATAGGGCAAGTTTCGGGACACTAAATATAGGGCTCTCGGCTTCGGGTAATGCCTTTTTTAGGCGCTAATTCTTCTCTTGATCCGGCAAAGTCCATAGGGGCGGTGGCATGGAAGGTCATACTCTACGTTTTGGAATGGAATTCCGAATGTTCCGAATCTGTTCAAAATATCGCGACTTTGTGAAGTCTCAATTTCTTTGTGGTGGTAACTGGAAGAGCTCTATCGGCTGTCTGAGCGAACTATTTAGCAGTAGGGCAAGACTTTTTGAGAAAATGTCCCTGAAGGTTTTTCGGGTCTTTCTATGTACGGAGCTGGCTTTCGGGTAGAAGGAAGACTCCCAGTAGGTTTTCATTTCTTTGTTCTTGCAACCTTGGTAATACAATTTGGTACGCTTCACTAAACGAGTATGTGATTCTATTGTATACGAATAGTCACATATCATAGTCATAGTTTGAGACTTCGCCAATAGCTTAGGCTTAGCCACAGGAAGATTCCCAACCATTGATCGAACTTCGCGCTACAGCTTGGGGAAAGACTGTGATTTGAGCCCAACTGCGATACCATAGTAAGTCGACCCTGCTAGGTCGATGAAATGGAAAGAAAGCTGAGCTTACTCCAACACAAGATCTTAAACTTTGCCCAGACATTGAAATCTTTCATAGGTATGGTGTCATATCTATCTGAACAATAAAATCTGGTCTTGCTTGTCAAAGACAACGAGTTGAGCAACAACACTGCGCGATGTCTTCGGCCGTAGATCATCGAGCTCTGGGCGAGTTTCTGTTTCTATACTTATTTGGAAGAGCAAAATCATTCATTTCCTTTGACAAGTGAAATGCATTGACTGCTTGTCGTTCCCGTAGGTTACTTAAGGGAGGCATCACAGACACGTTGACTCTCAACTTTGAAAGATCAAAGCCATTGCCCTTCGAATGACTGGCCTATTCGTTCGGGCCGGCTCCTAGATCTTTCCTTCCCTTCGTTCGTGGAACTCAGCGGTACAGGCATACAGATTGTGGAAAAGGGGAATCACTCTCTTCTAGCGCTGCTGGAGGTCGAGAGCTAGCTGATCGATCAGAGTTTGGTTTCAAAGCGGTTCGAAAAAGTGGATCGAGAAAGAAGTCTTTCATTGCATAAATCAGAGTGTCTTGTATCTGCTCTTCAAGCGATCGATTTGATGATAAAGCACGGCCCAAAGGTGCTTTTTGAAAGCCGGTCCCCGGTAGTCCCAGATCCTTTCTGACTGTCCTTTGAAGAAAGCCAGGTGTTTATTGCCTTGCGTGTCAAGTGCGAGATTGGCTTCGAGAAGCCGTGGGCCCATTGTGGTAAAGCCGGTAACCTGATCGACGTAAGAACCGATCTCAAGCAAGATAAGCAGCAACCCAGAGTTCAAAAAGTAGGGGGAGGAGTATAGATATGAAATATACTCCCATTAACGTTCTAAGCTAAAAACGATCGTTTTTAGACCGATCTATCATCAGGGGTCAGAAAACGAAGAAATTGATACAGAACAATGGCCTGTGCCTTCGTTTCACTCGTATCCATGGCAAGTCCCTGATGAACTTCTCACTCCCGAGGAACGCAGGGAATACAGTGATATCCGACTTTCGGTGTCGAGACCGTAGACTGAACTGAAACCTACACTCTTTCTTGTGTGTAATGAGTAGCTACTAGTTAGAATGAATTATTATCGGTCTTTAACACCAACTCCCTTTATAAGCTTTTCTTAAACCATAGGGCAGGGAACTTAGTAACCTAAGCCGAAAAGGTGGACGGAGATGGTGACTAAGCCGAATCCCCGGAGCGAGGACCGCTAACTACACTCTTTGAATCTCTTACTAAGCCTGTCTTTGAGCTCTATGCCTTTGCGCACTAAGGCTTTCTTGGCTAACCCGAGCAAACCACCCTGATGAGCGCTATTGTTCGTTCCGCATTAAGTGAGAAGGCACTGAAGAAGATCTATGAGACCTCCGATCAAAGAACATAATTAGTGCTTTCAATTTCTTTCCATCCATCACCGGACTCGGTCCCGCCGATCGGGAAGATCCAAAGAACCCATCCATTTCAAAAGCAGAGAAAATCAAAGAAAGGGAACCCAGAGAGAGAAGAAAAGCTTACCGAGGAGATCAGGAATGAGGCTCCGATCGACGGCATTCCTTCCAGAGGTAAGACGACGAGATTCCTCTGAGAATCGGGTACAAGAACGTATTGTCGCCGCAGTTAACGGAAGAGTCCCCGAGGACGAATAGAACTGAGATTCAAAAGAGCGCGAAGAAAGAGCTTTCGCAAAGGTTAGCGAAGAAGCAAATTTCCTCCCATCCACTCGTTGAAAAGACAGGGGTTTGGTTATCGTCAACGAGCCCCCCCGATAGAGTACTGGGGGAGCTCAGAGACAAGTGTATTTCGCTTGCTGAAAGGTACGCACCTGTTATGTTCACCATTCCTGTGGATGTTGGCTTCAGGTGGTTACCTCAATGGTCGTCTTCTCCTGTTAGGAGTGTGACTTCTGGCAAGAGTCGCAAGTTATGGACTCCCCTACACCGCATGGAGTGGGATATATTCTCTCTATGCGTGTGGGATCGAGCCATGCCGCGGATGGTATGACTCAAAATGAGTTTCTATCTCGCCTTTGGCCATTTAAGCATGAATTACTCGAGTGGGCAGTCAACTTCTTCACTCCACTGTTCGCTTATTTCTTCTTTCCTCGGATCATCTACCCGGTGAGATGGATCCGTATTCCCGATATCATTCTTGCTCATATACCTCCACTCCCTCATCGGCTTGAGTCATTGAAACCTCTTGGCTTTGGCGCTGTGGAAGGTCTACATCTCTCTTGCTCTTCCTTCTTGGTTCCTTCTACCCCCGAATCTCTGAAAGACCACGCTTTCGTTTTGATCCGGGAAGGCATTTTTTTTCCTGGAAAGTCTTGCAGGTGAACTGCCCCATTTTCTTTTATAAGAAAGACTGAACCTGGAAAGGTCCTAGCCACTTAGTCTTCCACTTTCCTGGTTGAATATAGTCTGCATATTGAAGAACCACACAGCCCTCCACACCAATCTTTTATCGTAATTGTCGATCGTGCCAGGCTTTCCTTTCTTGCTGGCGTACCGGCCCATTCAGCATTCAGTCTATCTTCTTCAAGCAGCAATAATGGATGCAGACGATGAAACAGACGATGTAAAGTCTGCTGTATCCGCGGCCGTGATTGTAAATAAGGTTGTCAGCCCTGGAGGGCGAAACTTAGGCTTCAAAGCTGCGAGCGGAGGTATCAGAGGATGCGTTCCCATTCCTATCTGGATGGGCGGGATAGCGTATAGCAAGCATCTGTAGCAGGCAGTGAGGGCGCTTCGATCGTAAGGAGGGAACTAGTAGGCTAATGCTTATGGCTAAAATCCAAGATATAGGACCACTTTAGCCGAGTTTGCTCAGTCGTCAATTGTATACCAGTTTTCAGCTGTAAGCGGTGGCTAAGCTGCAGCTGTCAGTCTAGGAGGGCACTCAATAGCAGGGCAGGATTCGAATTGCAAGGGTCTGCAAGAGAAGTGATTGAATTAGGCATTCTAGCTAGAGCTATAGGAGATCTAATATTTCTTTTAAGCGATACTCCACTACACCGGCTTCTGCCAGAACACGCCTTCGAGCGGAGAACAGGGCACGCTAGCGGACTCCGGCTCCATGAAAGAAGCAACGGAAGCCTGAATCATCGGACAGCGAGCGAGGAATAGGACCGCTAACCACCAAGCAAGCAAGAAACCGGGGAATGATAAAGTGACAATCGACTGCGCCTCTCCGAAAGGTTGTTTACTTGCTTACTTGTAAGGAAGACAAGAGTGAACAAAGCGGCTAGAAGAGGGATTTGCTTTCAATGTTCAAGGACATGAAATGGTAGATCACTATTTAGTAAGGGGGTTCGCAGAACCCGGGGTAGAATGTTGGGTAGAAAGGTCCTCTTAGAATGAGGACTCGGCTCTTGTTCCTTTAGAGGGATGTTCCGCATCTGCTCTTGTTCCTGTATTGAAATGCTATTGTAAATAATGAGCCAGTAGCTGTTTCCAGCTATCCTTGCCCGCGAGAAAGCGTTCTAATGAAAGCGTTCTAACGATAAGCTGAAAGTCCTTACTAAACTCTCAGGACAGAATGACAGACCGACCCTTCCCCTTCGCTACCGACGGTTTAGGCAAGCTGAAGGAAGTGGGTCAAATGCCATTTCTATAGTATAGGATTCCGTGTTCAAGGGCTCAGTAGGGAAGCAGAGTCGGTTTGTTAGCGCCTTCCGGAGTTTTATAGCTAGTCTTCTCTCCGTCCCGATTGCCGCTAGTCAGTAGCTCGCTTCCGGAGAAACTACATTCAACAGGAGAAACGAAACTTTGAATAGAAAATAGAAGGATCAGTGCCCGTAGCAGTCCTGGAGTTAGGTTATGTTGGTCGTGATGAGCTCTACTAGAAAGAACTTCTATTCCTATTCATAGAGTAAGTGCTATCTAAGGGGCCCAGCCCTTGAATTCCGTTCCGTAGTTCAGTCCGGAACTCCAGATGTGTAAGTAGCGGCCAAGCGGCTCTGTCCTTTTCAAAGAGGTTATCCTTCTCTGTCCCCGCTTGTTAGTGTTATAGGCCCCTCTTCTATTCCGGACGGGGTTTATTATATTTATAATTAATAAGAAATAGAGTCTCACTCAATATTCAAAGGATCTTTCATTGATCAGAAGGTGTTGTTTCTTTCCATCCCTAGGTTGCGGTTTAGAAGCACTTCATAGTTTGTTATCCGGAACTCCATTCTAAGTCTAAGGATGTAGCTGCTGAATATCCAATAGTTGACTTAATAAAAGTTCTCGGACATTATTTTCAAAGAGAAAGTTTGAGCTATTTTTTAAGAGTAGAGTGGGTTGAGTTGGGAAGCGTCTTTCTTGAGCTTAGCAAGCGGAAGGGGTTTCGAGCAAACTCCCGAGATATTAGTGGCTTGATGAACTATCCCATTTATGAAGCATTTTCGTATGAAACAGATCAGCTGGTCCGAATCAATAGAATCTGGAGTTGTTCGGATGATTGCCCCTGCTGGGAATCGATTCATGCCAAAACGGGACTTCTTCACTTGTCAGTCGCCCGGGGCGCTTCTTGTTTTATTTTCTTGATCCCCTTGTATGATGGTCTCGAACCTGCTGAATTAGCATGCGTTGACCACTTTATCTTGATAGGGGCATTTTATACCTTTCTTCAACCCTCGCACTAAGGGGGCGCAGCTAGAAAAAGAAACCAGATGGTTAGAAGTAAAGGCCGAACGTAGGTGCTACACCGAGATTTAATAGCATACCATACATTATGGTAATCACGAGAATCCCTAGGTTTCAGTCCTAAGCTCCAGCCTTTGTGGATCTAGTAGGGGCTTCCGTCCCGTCCCGAACGGATGAGATAATCGAAGTCTTTTCCCGCGTCAGCGGGAGGATGTTTGTGGTCAAAGATCTCAGAGTTTGAAACTGACACACTATAAACCTAAAAAGAAAAGTGATCCTCAATCTTTTTATTGCTGGAGACACGGATTAGTCTTCAATAATTGGTTAATCACAGCGAGCGGCTCTCTGGCCATTATCAGACTAAACCAACCAGATGTCTTCGCAAGCAAAAGAAGAGTTGTCGCTATTTCTGTCCACCAGTTACCAGGGTATCTATCTATACTGAATACTCATACTCGATCCTTAACCGATGCCGCGGGGCAGACGAAGAATGATTGTATATAATCAAATTCGAGAAAGAATCTCTGCTCCCTCTTCCCTGCGTATGCTCCCTTCTTCACCGCCGCCCGTTCTTTCTTCACCGCCACGCAAGGAGTCCCATTCTGCAAGGATAGTCGTGGTTAGAATCACAAGCACATAATGTAGCTAAAATCACGAGTATAATCATAGCTAAAAAGGCTCGCCCTTCTGTTGGAGCAGCTGCTCTCCGAGTCGCGGAGATATCGTATTTCTGAATAGTTACCTCGTTCCATTCACCACAAGGCATCCGTCTTCCTAACTTCATCAATCTTGTCCCTCCGAAGCCTTGCTCTATCAAAACGATTGCTAGAAGAGTCGATCACTAAACCCTTACATAACCATAACATAGGTGGCTTAATAACCTTTGCATAGAGCCGCACTTGAAAGAAAGGATACATCTGAGCTAATTTAATTGAAATTCTTGTGCGTATCGCGATGCTCCCCGTGGAAAGGGGTTCGTCTTGGCTTTGTCTGGTAAGTTGCGATGGCTTCAGGACACATTCTTTCGAAGAAAATGACATGGATAACTAGGGAACCACTACAATAGGAAATAACGGCTTAAGTTGAAAAAGCTGCTTCATGGATATCTACCTAGGGAAGGTCGAAAGCTGAAGGAAGTATAAAAGAAATAAGATCGTGCTTCGTCTTCGTTTACTACACCGGCAATAGGATCGTCTCGTCGAGTATGAAATGAATAGTAGCAACCAACGGTGTGAAAGCGTCCGTTAACTAATAGGTATAGGTAGGTGTAATATGTTATAGCTGGCAGCTCCGGAGCTGTAGCAAAAGGCTTATTGCTTATCAAATAAAGTGATTGAACTATCTTACTTGGGCGGATGG
>VAHF01000263.1:252500-272500 GCA_008009225.1 Acer yangbiense | reverse complement strand
ACTCACCTAAAAACCCAAACCTGCGTGCAGTCAAACTGCTTTATTCAACTTGGCAAAGACAAAGCATGACCTCTGGAACCAAATCGTTCTTGTCTCTGGATTGCCTCAACTCGAAGCATGAGACCTGTAACCCAGCTTAACCAACTCGGCTGGCACTGGAACTAGTGGTGAGTTTGTGACTCAATTCCCTTTTCCTGCAAGGGCACTCTCGGAGGCTGGACTGACGAGAACGCCAGGAGCTCACTGGACTCGTGGATAGGAACTACTAGGACAGCTAAAGAACCGTAAGTAGACTGGACAACTAAGAGGGAGACATTAGGCTGCTGACTCGGAAGCGAAAGAAACGCTATTGGGTGGCACTAGCCCGGCACGCAGGGGGTTCTTTCGCCTTGCGATCCACTGGGCTGCTTGGTTAGGGCAGCTGAAAAGATCTTCCCGCACACACTGCCAATGCTATCCGTGATCGACTACTCCTTAGCCAGAAAAGAGACCGTGGCCGTTCCATTATCAGGCTTCAACCACAGTGTTTGAGAGAAAGAAAAAAACTCCTCCCTGTGAGACTAGGAGTCTAGCTCCCAACGACGTTCCCGCGAAGAGAAAACAAAACTCTTTTGAAGTGGAAAGAAAAACCACTGGATTGCGGTGCTTTCATAAGGCACTCACCCCTCTTTGAGGGGGCTACTTGGGCGTTAGATCCGGTTCGACCGCATCTGGCGTGTATAGTTGAGAACGGCTGCTTTTAGGAATGATCTTTCCCTCTTTCTTAAAGACTTTGTGCGAGCCATATGCGGTGAGAAACTTTTCCCATCGCGTCATTAACCGGACAATCTGATTCAAATCCGTAGAATGCCCTTTTGTAGACCCCAGGCCTCTTTTGCCTCTATCGTCTTGCATTTCGGTCTTGTTTTGTTAGGGTAGGGATAAACCCTTACGTTTTGCTTGCCCCTTTACTTGAGACTTTCATTCTCCTTTGATAGCTCTTTTTTGGGAAGGATCGAAGATCGGATATATCGGCTCTATTTTCCTATCGGACCTGTGAAAGTACTTGCCTGACTGTGAGAAGAACTCGTTAGCCCTTATCAATTATTGTACGACAATACTTTTTTAGAAAAGAACTACCGGTTCCACGTCTGTCTTTCACCGGTGTGATGCAATTCTTTAGCGGGGAAGTTTTCGTTAGCTGGTATAAGCCACCCTTCTGTATAACGGAAAGGAATAGAAAGCCGGCGAAGGTCCCTTCCCTAACTCTGAGATACCTTCTGCGCTATCTTAAAGACCCGGCACAGACTGACCCTACACTAGTCAGTGTTGACAGTTTCTGTGGAGCAAGGACTGCTACCCCGACTCAGTTAATCGATCACTACCGTAGACAAGCCTTTGAATTGCTACGGATCCGTCGGAGCAAGCGGTTAAGGCCAAGGGCAAGAAGAAGATGACTCCCCGGAAGAGGATGCGTTCTCGGGTGGCCCTGTCTCAGCCTTAATAAGCAATTGAATCCTCTGCATGACGAAGTCACCTCTACATCTTAGAATGTCGGTATCGAGGAAAGACAAGACAGAAATATAGATTAATAAAAAGTTCCCAAGAGAGATAGATTTTGTGAATCTACAGACATATATGGTTTTTGAACTGAGCCTGTTTTCCTACTCGTATACCAGCCAAAGTTAGGTAAAGAGGCTTTCTTTGGCTTATGCATTTAAAAGTCCCTTCTTTCTCTTAGGGGAAGCCCAAAGCTAGCTATCTTTTCCTTGTTCGACTTCCCGACTTGCCTTCATGAATCAAAGCCCGATGAATGAAAGGTTTGCCTTGTGTTGGGACGGTAGGCAAGTTTTGGTACTCAGTTCCAGGCGGTTTGTTTTCCAGTAAGGTACTCAATCAAGCCGTTCAAGCAAGCGGATCGTAGAAAAACCACTTCTCTTGTGTGTCCTCCTTCTCATGGGAATAGGCACCAGTCTCAGGGAAAGCGGCAGGGGCTTCGGCTCTTGGAAACCCGTACACTGCTCCTGCATTTCCTGAGAAGTCTTGGAATTGGATCCGCTCTTATCTTAGTTGTTAGCATGAACAAAAGACTCGAATGGAACAAGAATGAATCGGTATGGCCGGGCCGATAGTAGTATAAGGCCTTACCCCCCCTACCGCGGATGCTTTTCACAGCTTTGCAATGCTGCGAGATATACGGGGTGGGTTGTATCCCGTAAGTTTTCCAGCAGGCGGAGGAAATCCTCCCGAGTAGCGCCGTCTCCCCTGCTTTGTTTGCCCTCTAAAGCGAGTCGTTGCGCTATGTCGAGAAAGGTGGCGGGTTCCCGCGGATTGTTCTTGCAGTAGGAACCGCAAGCTTTCTGTGATCATATACCATGATTGACGTTCTCGAAATGGAATGTGCTTTTGTGTTGACTTCAGCTAGGTGTATTAGCCTGACAGTGTAACTGCGGATAGAGCGAGTAAGCGTAACTGGGCAACTGCGTAGGCAAGCGAATGAGTATCTTTGTTTGTATAGCAATTGAATCTGAGGGCTTTGCCTTTGACACCTTTGAGTACTTCTGCCAAATCATTGTTTCAAGGCCAGAGTCGGGTCTTTCTTTCACCGACTATCTATCCTACTTCTTTTGCCGAGGGAGGGTTGGACGAATGAAGCTAATGCTGCTAAGGCTGACGACATCCTTAACAAGTAAGCAAGTAAACTACCTTAATTTTCAACTGAATTAGAGGCTCTGTTCGAGCCTTACTTAGCTTTGGCTTTAAGTGACTAGGGATTCCCCTCTGTATCCTTAGTAGCCTTGCTAGCGCGCTTAGTGGATTGGCATGGGAGTGCATCCGCGCAGGACTTCCCCGGCGATTGAGGGAAAAGCTTCTTTTAGTGAGTCACTTTATTGCATGAATCTGACCAGTGCCCGAAGGCTCGTTGGAAGCAGGAATGCGTGGAGGGAATGGAGCTTGTGAAGCGTGGGATGTGGGAGCTGCCGTAGCATTGAGTGGTTCTAGCTGGGCGCCTTCTCTTTGGGTAACTGTTTTTTCAAAAGTAGGAAAAACAGATTCATTTATGTATGATTTTGACGAAAGGACTAGGTGAGTGAGCGTTCCTCTTCGCGCCCTTCCCCGCCCACCAGCCTGTGCGAGGTCAAGGCAGTATGAAATGCATCGGCAAATCCTTCCCCAATCAATATAGAGAAAGACCAATGCTACTAGCAAGACCAGGGGAATCTTCCACTACTGAATAACTTTTGGGCTACTCCTTCTTCTCTTTCCTTTTGGGATTCTTTCCCAGTTGCCTTGTCCAGGACAACTTCTTACTTAACTCACATTGACTCCTTCTTCTATGGTACCTACAGCTCAATTGTGGTTGTTCTCTAGCGTGACATGCTATGATCACCATCAAAGGTGAGAATTGGACTCCTAGGTTGGGAGTCTGATCTCCTTTGGCAGAAAGGATTTCGATGAAGAGGGCTAAGAAGACCCGAAACCGTCCATGATCAGATTCATTAGTAGGCTTTAGTCGGAAATGCGCGGGGTCGCCTACTCCATAAAGACTTCTCTGGGCCCTCTAGCGACCATAAAAAAGAAAGTTTTGAAGCACTAGTGAGACGGCGTTTATCTGCCACTTCTTCCTTTGAGGATCGACATGCCAAGATACCACTTCTTATTTAAAACATTAATCACATATATTTACTTTGAAGCAAAAAGGGTGGCCAGGTGGGAGAAATAAAAGTAGGATTTACATATGATTATGATTATTCGTCTTTGAAGCTGCCTGCCTAACTCATTACGCATATCTCCGTGTCACGTACGAATGCATGGTGTCATACGTGCTCTTTCTCTATTTGATAGTGAACCTTTGAAAAAGTAGCTGAATTAGGCTCATCCGACGAAAGATTCGGAAAAACTACGCTTAAAGAACACAGGTCGATTCTTCTTTATTTATGGTACAACCGAGCGGTCTTCCAACTCGAGCAATCAGAAGCAAACGCATCGCCGCTACGGTCATTCTTTTGATTTGAAGCTTAAAAACGATCACTTATTCCCGGCTCAAAAGCTGTTGGTGACTGGTCATAAAACGCCCGGAATTTCCCTTCTTGGCGGAGCTGGGATGGGCCAGAGCCCTTGGATAAGTCGTTCTTGTAGAGTCAATTGTTGAGCCGCAGCAAGATCAATCCTTTTTCTTTCCCAGATGTCCAGTAGGAGTGATCCAGCCGGTTATTCATACTAGTAATGGAACTCCGGTGCCCGACCCTTGCAGGTATACTTTGACACATACATCTCTGTCTGAACGAGCAATTTCGATGCTTCTTCTGGCCCCATCTCGCCAACCTTTAGGAATAGATCCCATTCGTAGGAATATCCACTCGATAAAGACCATTCACCGAAGCAGAAGCGCCTGATCCCACTGGATCTGAGGTACATAAATCTATTTGTCAGCTTGCCTTTACGTGGAAAAATCCCATTCCTTAGCTGAGGCAGGTCGGTATGCCGATGCGTTCATTATTCACTAGACAAAGCGGGCCTAGATTGCTAGTTTCGACCGGGGATGTGCAAAAAAAAACTTTCGGCTGGCGGATGACTCTAGAAATGATCTCCCTCGAAAGGAGAATCAATACCATTGTAGCTAGTCTCTGTTCTCTTTCATAGGTAGGCTCAGTACGCTAAGGAAGCTTGGTCTGCTTAGGGCTCATAGGAGGTAGGACAGAGAATAGGATTTCGCCGGCGAGATGAGTCTGGGAAAAGCCTTTAGGGCTAGAGGGTGGGCTTTAGCATGGTTTACTGAGACTCCGTTCTAATTATACTAAAATAGAAAGAAGAAGGTTCCTGGACAAGGTCCTATTCAGAGAGGATTCTCAACTGAAAACTAAAGGTCGAACGATAAGTGCGGTAAACCCCTTTTAAAAGAGAGACCCCGGCTAACACTCGGATTTTGCTCCACTCCACATGAGATGTCCGTAGAACATGAAGATTGAAAGAACTAGTAGAAGAGCATTTGCTGCCTTTCAGTAGAAACCTTGGTTGCCCCAGCTGTGACTTGCCTTCTCAAGAGGCAGGACAGTGCTCTGACGCCACCTGTATCATGTCGCCCGATGTGGGTACAGGCGGGTAGCTCGTTGCCAAAAACATACAGATTCTTTTCTGAGTTTTGTTTTCTCGCCGAACATAGGCGGAGATAGGGTTGTCGGGCTGAGGCGTGTGAGTTGGTCCGAAGTACTGAACCGGCACTCGGTACGCTTACGGCGTAATCGAGGCGGAACCCCACCGCTCCGCGGCCCCTCATCTCCCCTATGGAGAATCCCAAGAGAGACGGCATTGGTGTCCCTCCTACCTACTTCTAACACCCGCCGGTATGAATTAATGTGAGGCTAAACCGCACTTGCTGGCATGCAAACCAATATGGGATATTTACTTTGGTGCTATTTCATTTGCTTGGATTGTGGTTGTGTTCAGCGGATGGAACGCCGGTGCGCAGTACCTCAGGGACATGCTTTCGTCGCTGATATTCTATATGCCGACACGTTATAATCCAACTAGACTCTCCTTACCTCACATTAGTGGAGCGACCATGGTTTTCCAATCGGGAGCTGGTGGTAAATAGGATCCAGAGGACGGGCGATAGCGGATCCAAGAAGTCTTTTCTTTGCTCTTGCGGATTTCCAACGTTGTTTGGCTATTATCGGTCTGTGAAAGCAGAGGCACACAGCCAACCAGTCCAGCAAAAGATACCCCTTCTTGAAGTTCTTCTACTTAAGGCCCAAAGGCTAAAAGTCTCTCTTTTTTTTGTTTGTTTCGCTCTTTTCAAAAAAAAAGTGATTCCACTTCGTATTCAACGGGCTTACCCTGTTGGTGTAAATAAGAAAGAAAGCGCTCTCCCAGCGTCGTCCGCGTATATTTGAGATCGCCATATATCCTTCTCAAGTTTTCATAGGAAAATGGGGCAAGACTTCTTAAAAGTGGATCGTCATAGATCTCGTGCCAATCCGTACATCGTTCGAGCTGTTTGATGATGATGTCCGGAGAAGTTTTGTCAAAAACTGGGACTTTGCTCGGCTCGGGGGTTGGTTGGAGTCAGCCGAAGACTCGAAGTAAGTGGCCCCCGTCCTTACCTCAGGGACGCTCGTCCTTACCTCTGCCTCTGGAGCGCCTGACCTTACGCGCTCTCTTCCGAATAGCACCTGTAGTTACACTGCGAATTTACTCCAAGGTAGTAAACTCCCTTATATTATAATATAAGCAAGTAAACTACCTTATATATATATAAGCAAGTAAACTACCTTCGTAGCGGGAGTTCCAAAACTATGATAACGAATTGAATGACAAATGGGACTTTGCTTCGGGGCTGGACGACTCTACCACTTTCACTATTGGCGAGAGGCGAGACTACACCGCTTAGATAGAAAGAAAAGGATTTCTCCTCTTCGGATGGAGTAAGAGGCTCCTACTACAATATTACATATTGCCTACTTTACGGGTTACGGGTGAGCTACGAGCAGGCTTGATACCACTCCTTCGGACCCTTCGGACTCCAGCGCTTAGAAGAATCCTTATGAAACTCTTATTACATAGATCCTTCCCTTGAGCAACAAGCAAATTCCCTGACTAAAGAAAGAACTGAGACTTCAAAATATTATATTATACCAACGCTTACCTTTTTCTTTGTAAGTAAACTTCCATCTTCTAAAGGGAGAGTAAACTCACCTTAGCAGTTTGATTATCCATTGAATTCCCCTGAGATTGAAGTTGCTACTGTACCTGTCTTTGAAGAATGCTTCGAACCCGGCCTAAACGCTTCCTGAGACTCAACCCTACTTCGTCTTCGCCCTCCTGCCTTTCCAGTAGTGGATTCAGCTCATATTCGAAATTATTACTTCACGAGAGAGATACTCACTATTGAAGGGTATACCCACGGGAGAGATACCGAAACTAGAAGCTTTGTTGCACCGCGCTCATTGACTTTCTATCAGAGGGGTTGACGTTCAGTGCCGTAGGTCAGAAAAGGAATGAGAGATGAGAAGGTGGGTTGCGTATATAAGCACCATTTGACGGTCTTTCTTTGGTCGAGTAGTCAACTACCCAAGGATTGCGAATATGCTTGACTGAGATTCCAAGCGGGCCTAAAAGACTGCTTCTTGAGCACATGAATATGAAATTGCTCCCGAGCCTGCGAGAAAGTAGAAAGCCCATCCTCTTTCAATGCCATCTGACCCATCAACCCCCACTTCCGGATATTCTAATTCTGTATTTCCGCCTGGCCTATCCCATTCTCTTCTGAAATAGATCTTTAGTCCCTTGCAAGCTTTGAATCAATCTAACTATCCTCGGGCAACCTTTGAGTAGACCACAGGCGTGTCGGATAGAAGCCAGCTAGAACACAATCTTTCTCCTGTCGGATAGAAGCTTTTCAAAGGATTCAGGCACGACTCCAATGCTTATGGAACGAACTACGACTTTCATTGAGTTACGGAACTACGACTTGCATTGATCCTTTCTTATGAAATAGAAGATCAGGGCTTATTCTCTCCTTGCTGTAGAAATGGAGTCTCGTACTCGCCCGTACTTGAGACTCTTTCTCCCAACCATTCTGCCCGTAACTCAGTCGAATTTACCTTCACTTCCTCTCTATCGACTGAAAGAGAAGACTGATCAAAGTGAGTTTCAAACCAGTCACATGCACCACACAATCCATCACATCGGATCTGACATCAATCAATTTGGCCCTCATTTCCTTAACAAGTAAGCAAGTAAACTCCCATATATATATATATAAGGAAGATGCCAACCGTTCTCAAGGCTGATGAAGAAGGGAGTGCCCTTTGAATGGGACGAGGCTTGTCAGAATGCTTTCGACGGAATAAAGGCTTATCCGCTGAATCCGCCTGTCTTGATAGAAAGAACCAAGGGAGACCCCTCATCCTGTATATCACAGCTTTGGAAGGCTCTCTATTAGCCCAGAACAATGAGAATGGTAATGCAAATTCCCTAAGCCGGACCTTGGTAGTGGCAGAACACAACTACTCGCCAACAGAGAAGACCTGTTTGGCCCTCATCTTTGCCGTCCAAAAGCGAACTTCTAGCTCATCCGGTTCAGCTGATATCCAGGGCCGATCCACTCAAATATATCATGACACGTCTGACCTTGTCAGGAAGGTTAGCGAAATGAGCGCTTCATCTATCTGGTCTTTCATCCTTGATTAGTCTTTCGGTGATCTTATATCTACAACAATTCCGTCGCCGTCTACCAAAACGAGTAGGAGCTACATCCTTCTTCTTACTGACAGCTACGTGCTGGCTTTTTCATTCTTCCCTACCATCCCGGCAAGCGCTGGAACTTCTTCCATCCTCGTGTACTCTTCTTGCTCGCTCTCCAGGTTTGGCCCGGCTGAACCTCCTTCTCTAGGCCTCCGTTGACCTGCTTCTTCCTTATATATAAGGGAGTTTACTTGCTTACCTGGGAATTACTTCATAACTACTCTATAACCTTTAAGCTTCGGCTTCGATGACTTATTCTAAAACCTTCCTTACTTTAGCTCTAGAACGAGGGATTGAGTCCTACAATGCTGTCTTCCTTGCTGGCTTCCTCTCCCAGCTTCTTTCTTTGATCCAATCCCCCTCCATGGGTAGAAATGAAGGGGGGAATGGCATACGTTGGTTGTTGAACAACAAGAAATTCCCCTATTCAGGTCGGAATGATTTACACAGACGACTTATTTATTTGATTTTCACTTATTATATAATAGAATATATAATAGAATATATAAGAGAAACGATCGTCCCAGAATATGGATATTGAAGGAGGAGGGAGATCCTGGTTAGGAATATGGGTGCGGGAGGCTGAGGGACGACCACGATGAGTACGCAGGTCCAGGCTATATAGGATCAAACGGCTCTTCTTCTCTACAAAGATCTTCAATTGCACGGTGTACTTCCTCCGTGCCCAACCATGTATCTGCCAAAAAATGTTGAGGTACAGAAGTAGGTGGGTTCCCCATGCCTCAAAAGAAAAGATTCACATACTGCGGATCCAGGCAAACCGATGGCTGTGTGAGCGCCTCTTGCGGAAGTAGTGCCCACCAGCCGCCAAACCCAATAACCCAGCATAGGAAAAAGATACCAATTGGATCATATTTGAGCAAAAAATGAATCGCTTCAGCCAACGTGAATTTATTGATTCTGGATGTCCTCGCGGTGGCATCCGCTAGCCCTCTTTGTCTTTCTGGTGACCCGCGTGTGAATCTCGGTTTTAGACTTTTCTTTTGATTTCCTTTCGCAGCATACAAGAACTCTGCCCAATTGTTCCCATTCCAACTCTTCCAGCAGCCCTTTGCTAAAGTAATCCAATCGTATTTCTACTAGTACTCTGTCCATAATTCGAATTCAACTCTTCTCTCCTTTTCTCTTCCATCTCAAGCCTGAACCTCTTGAACATTGGGATGCTGGTATTCTTCAAGTTTGCGCACGATGACATCTTTGGGAACATGATTCCTTAGACTTTTGTGACTCCCGTTCAATCCTAGCACTAAACTAAGCTAAGAAGAACTTACCAAAAGCCAAAGACAATTAGGACAGGTTTTGCCCGTCAACTCAGTTTGGGATGTAAAGAGGGTATACATCCTTATAGTTTTTTGTGAACCTTCTAGTTGGTTCACTACTTATGCTTATGTAATTTATGCAGATCACTAATGTGAAGAAATCGGTAAATAGTCCTATATGCAATTCCCTTATATATACAGTTCGCGGCTCTAGGATACAATCCCGGCAGCCGTTTCCTCTTAAGGCAGAACTTTAAGAGATAGGGGAGGCTCGTTCGCGCTCGCGGGTTAGTGGGTAACGCCCGCTCACCAACAACAAGGTACGAAGAACGCCCACCTACAGTGGGGTGGGGAGTCTTCGCCGTTGGACTGGTTATTATATCCCAGTGACCTTCATGCGCAGCCATTGTGAAAACCGAAGTAGGTTTGTCTTGATTTACGATTGATGAACGAGAAAAGAAGGAAACTCAGCTAGGTTGAGGGACGAAGCGACCGAAAGGGAGAGGAATTACTACTAGGCTGGAAAAGCTGCGGGCACTAGACTGGAGGCGAACGCTCATTATGTACGTTGATCCAGTTGACCGAGCGAGGGGGAAGTTGAGTTGCATAAGCAATCCCACTTGTTGGTATTAATGAATTGCGTGTGAATCTGTGCCTGGAAGTACCCGAAGGGGGTGGAATCCACTCGACTGTCAAGGCCGCCAGTGAGCTTTTCTCATGTATAAGGGAAAGAAAGAACAAGGAGAGTTTTTAGACTAAACAAGAGTTTGAGCTCGTGGATGTAAGACTATCAAAGGGGAATGGTACAGTTGAAAGCCTTCGGCGGCAAGCGGGATTGGAAAAGGTTAAACCAGACGGTCGTGGGACAAGGCAAATCTCCGTGCGGATCACCTAGGGTCAACTCGTACCGGCTTCTAACAAGTCGAACAAGCACTCTTTCCTTCAGTCACCTTCGGTTTAGTGGAAAGAAAACTCTCCTAGTTGAGTTGATGTACCGATATGAAATCTCCTGCCCCTCAACCTAAGGAGTCCGGCAGTACCCGTCTCATCAAAACCCAGCAGTACCTGTTTCATAAAAACCAAGGCCCTCAGAATAAGCGAAGTAAACCGTGAGTTAAGCGTCCCTCGCGTTTACCGTGAGAAGAGTTTCACGCGGCGGCTAAACGTACCTATTTTGGCCACTGAGAGTGTGAGACCGCGCTTGTTTGTTCGCTCCAGCAGGAGTTGTGTGTGCACACGGCTTCTTCTGCTGCCCCAGGTGAACCTAAAGCTTCTGAACCAGTGGTGGCCAACTGAGGAACCAGACGATCCCTCAGTAACGCATCTATGAATGCTTGGGAAGAAAGAAGGTTCAGTAACGACTTCAAATCCAAGTCGTCAAAGTCCTAATCTGGAAACATTCCCGAGAAGACCCACTCATAAGGTTCAAAATCCTTGTTAAAAACGTGTTTTAGGTAAAAGGAGTGCCACGCACGAGCGGAGCGAAAACAAAGCAGGGGGAATTCTTCGTTGGGGGAAATCCTTTGATTGCGTATTGAATATAGATCCATGTCTTTCTTGTTCCACTAGCTAGGACCCAATTCTCACATGTCCCTTTCGTTATTACAACCTTCTCTCACTATTGCAGAAGGTAGGTCAAATCAATGTAAATACGGAATTCGATCTTCAGGGCGAGACATGAAGAAAGAGATTGGGTCAGATCAATCCATTCCGGTGTTCATCCGTGGAGAAGGAGAAGAGAAATGGAAATCAAAGCAAGGATGGGGCTCAAGATTCAATCTCACTCAAATCGATAAGAAGAAGGACTTCTAGTAGTGGAATAGGAGTCAGTGCTCAACTAGTCCGGAGACTATAGCTCAGTCGAACTTCTAATCCAGCCACAAAACTAAAAAAAACGAAAAGAAATAGTACATTCAAGTGGGCAAGGTAAGCTCAGTCTCAGGCGAAGGAGGCCGTTAGTCTTTCTTTTGATCGATGGGAGTTAGCGATGAGAGTTAGCGATGAATCAAAGAAGTTGTCAGTGAAGAAGTTATCTAAAACAGGAATGCAAATCCAGTTCTGTAGGCCGAATCTAATAAGGTAGGCGAACCTGGCAAGTAGTTAACAGGCTCATTTTCCGTTCTATGCCCGTTCCTGATTCGAAGCCCGTTCCCGATTCTAACCCCGATCTTTCAGCGAGCTACAAGAGAGGGTCTATTTGGTCACTATGCCTGTGGGTGCCCTCCTGATTCAATCCCGGTAGATACACCTTTTTTGTTTTTGAAGTGGAGGAAAGACCGAAATCCTGTTCTTATTCCCAGAAATGGGTAACTCACGAACTAAAGCTCTATATTCAATATAAAAAGAAAAACTTTCTTTCTCATCTTTGTAGATCCCAGAGGAATAAATGGAGGATTCCAAAACTGGATTAGGAGACATAGATTCAAGCTTTGAGCGAGCGGTGCTTTCATTATGCGGTTCCTCTTTTAGTTAGCGATTGTTCATCAAAAGAGAATGCTTTCTTAGGTAGGCTCCAGGTGAGTTTGTACTGAGATGTAAAACAGTGGGTAATAGCGCAGTGCTTTCTATGCTTAATCGACGCCAGTAGTCTCACTTCCGAAATGGGATTTCGTCTGACTCGTAGGATCATCTGGATGAAATGAAAGGGGGGTTCCCGCTTGTGTATTGAAAGTAATATGTTCTCTCGTCCTCGGTTGCAGGCTGGGTTTTTCACTCTTCGTTAGTGCCTTAATCTATTCTGTTTCGTTAGCTAGACTTTCCCCTATCTGGCACCCAGGCATACGGGACTAGATCGCTCGGGAAAGCCTTTTCTCTAGCAATAGCTACCCATTTCCAGAAGGAATTGCCATTAGACTTTCGAGTGATCGTACCATAGTTTATAGAGAAATGTTTTTTATTCATGGAAGAACTGGGCTTATCTATGCGCCCTTTAGCTTAGCAGGAGTGCTTCTTTGTTGTGCCATAGCGTAACGAAAAGGAACCCTTTTTCCTTTCATCATCACTTTATGCTCGCTTTCTTAGGAAAGCTGAACCAATCATGTGACTGACTCGACATAATCTTTTGTTGAGCTATCATAGGGAAGACGGCGAGCTACAAAGAAAGAAGAAAGTCCGTCTTCACTTCAATTATTGTTGGAGAGCTTGGGTAGTACCCAATTCATCATAGAAAAGCATCTGTTGGATACGTCCCCTCTTCTATTCTATGTAGAGAGAATGAAATAAGTAATAACGAGCCCTCTTTCTCTTCTTTCTTTAGTGTCTTCGTCTCGCTTCGACAGCTCATGGGGCTCTGACTGTAGGTTCGATACATATGATCAAGTTTTAGCAGGAGGAATAGAGAAGACTCACTCTTTCCCGCTGGGATTCTGGAGACAAGACTAGCGATTTCATTTCCAGGAAAAATCATTTATAGTAACTATGTCAGTATTGAATCCTTCTATGAAAGGCTCTCCCACACCTATCCGGTGGGGAAGGGCAGCTCTCCATGCAATCGGCTTAACCGCGTTTAGTCGACCCATTTACCTTCTTTCTTTTAGTTGGCATTTCTCCTTAACAAGTAAACTCCCTTATTATATAGAATATAATAAGCGAATTTGTAGATGTACAGACAAAGACAGTTGCAGCTTCTGATCTATCTTATTCCGAAGAAAGCCTGAGGGCACTGTTCCTAGCTGCTCTTGCACATGATCTTTTGACTCCGCTTCTTTTCTGCTTTAGGGACAACCTATTTCATTGGTTTATCACCCTCGAGTACAGAGCTCTTTCCTTTCGGATCTTGCTTTCACCCCCTAACATTGAAGACTCTAATGAGTAGTCTACTTTGCTTGAAGTGCCCATTTTTAGCCTAGTATGTAGACGGGATCGCTTTCCAATTAACGAGGAACGAGGAGGTACTCTGTCATTAGCGGAGTACCTTTGTTTTGTCTAGCCCAGGTTTATAAGATGATTTCCTCTGGGATGACGGAAAGAGATCGAAGCTCTCTCTTCTGACGATGGTTGGAGTTGACGTCAGTCAAAGTCACTTTTAAGACTAAATAATCAATTGGAAGACCTTCGCTTGATGAAGCCTATCGGAAAAGACAAAACGAGGATGATCGTCTGATTGTACCTGATCCTTCCTTATCTGGCTTGGCTATTTGGAATCTGACTCTCTTGAAACGGGCCAGCTAACCACTCGCTCTCCCAGTCGAGCCAACCTTTCGCTTTCCTCACTTAAGTGTCAAATGGTGAGTGCATTTAATCAATCGATCCTTGGTTTACGTGTGTAAGATGACTCGCTCTCTGGTTTCGTTTTCTCTTTACCTAGCGCTTGCTTAGTTCTCGTCACCCCTGCACCTGTTCTCTGTTAATCAATGCCATCAGTGAGTGTCGGGATGAGACGACTAAAGCAGTGAAGGAAAGCTCATAGCTAACCACGGTGTCAGCAACAACCCGGGTTGAATCCCTTGTTCTAGGCATCGGTCAAAGAAATGCTTTTAATAAGCAGGTTCCGGAGAAACTTCTAATTAATCCAATAGCTCAAACTTTGATATAGAAGAACCGGATTGCATCCCGAGTTCTATTATAGGGGAGGGTACGACAAGGAATTTCCATGCGGGTTTGCAGCAATCAAAATTGGCTTTTTCAATAATTTATTTTAATAGGTTCAGATCCCTAAAGGAAGTGCGCAAGGAATCGATTTCATAGCCGACGACCAGGTTTTTAGCTGTCTCAGGCCGTGAAGGCTTCAAAACTAGGTGGCTCACCAGTAGGAGACTATATAAATATTTAGTATTTTTTTATCTACGTTATTTCGATTTCGATTTTACGTTATTTCTCTCTCAGCTCCAATGCGCGGAATCGCAAAATACTATTCTGGTAGGAAGATGGCACTCATCAGTTAGCTATTTTAACTAGGGATTCATTGAATTTCTTTTTGATAAGAGTTAGGCTCTGTCCCTTGATGTGAAATGGAGAGGGTGCGGAGCCTGATTGACCATATTAATTCTGTAACAGAGGAAGATGAATGTAAATGTGCCATTTTCTCGGGATTTTTGGTTGTCAACGGGAAAGATTGGCTGAATTCCCCTTCTCGCACCGGTAATTCACCCCTAGGCTTAGAGCTCGTACTCATACTCTCACATCGGATACGAAAGCACCGGAGGCTGCCTCTTCTGCGGCGCTTATTCCCACAGCAGACTCAATAGCAGCGGTTACGGATTCAATTGCTAAGAGGGCATTCGAGTCGAGTCTTATATACGATAGTGAAGTTCCTTACTCTAACAAGTAAGCGAGTAAACTACCATGCGAGAGGTAAGGTAAGTTCTTAGGAATAGATTTCATCACAGGAAAGATCAGATCAGGAATAGCCCTTTAGGTTGCAACTCTTTCTAAGACAACTAGTCTTGGCGAGAGGGATTAACCTGATTGACCTATTATTGCCCCTGGGGTTTATGGGATTTATTGATTCTAAACCCGCTTCGACGTCTTCCCACAGATCTGCCTTATCGAGCCTTTTGGGGGTGCCTTTAAGTTTAAGGCAATGAAATCGGTTTTTGTACGAGGAATAGGAGGCATATGCAAGAGCAGGTTGCACGAAAGGTAGTTTACTTGCTTACTTAAGGAAGAGAAGCACAAGCGAACAACCATCTAACCGTCAGTCTGAACTCCCTGGATCAGTCCATCAGTAAGAACAAGCTTCCGTCATTCAGCAGTGGAATAGTTCCATGGTATTGATCATCCAACCATTGATTGGAATTTCTATCGTGATAAACCGTGATTTGAGCCTATCTATAGCTATAACAGTGTGATTCTATAAGCTAAGCAGATGAGGCAAAGAACCTAACCGTCCTCTCTGATTGACTTCATCAGGAGATCCCTATGGTCTGGTTCACCTTCCCTCTTTCCTTGAAACCGTCGGATCGATATGGTTCATTCCTGGGCTATGCTCTTTCAACAATTGACAGAAGAGGGGGACGGACAAGGATGATCAGACTGTTTGGTTCGGTTCGTCAGAGGTATGGGCATAGAGAATCCGACTATGGAGAGGGAAGTGATTCTCATCTCAATCCATAGAGACAGAGCATCATCGTATGGGGAAAGAGTCTGAACGAATGAATTGCTTGTAGAGATGAATCACATTCCTCTCTGAAATACTAGAATATATGTGAGTCGTCTATCTTCACAGCTGGAAATGCGCTCCGAAGGGAATAGCTTTCTCCATTGAATCAGTCTAATGTGGAAATGGAAAGATGTGAAATTCATTCATCAATCTTGTGTTCTTCTGTGTAGCGTACGGTGTCTCGTGCCAAGTGAAAGGAAAGCTGAGCTTGCTCCAAACCATGAGATCCAAGAGAGTGCCCGGTCATCCACTCCTTCCTTTCTTGGTCTACTTCGGTTACAACTTGATCTACGGTGCGATCAGACCAAGTGCGAGATTGGATCGAGAAAGCAGGAAGGTCAGCCCTTGATTGTTAGATAGATACCGACAGAATATCATAGTTAACAGCTTCTTGATTGCATCCGTGAAAGTTCGAGATTGATGGTTCGAGTTAGCAGGTAGTTCCGGAATAGATAGACAAGAGTGCTTTGTCTCCTCCCCTTTATCTGAAAAGTAGGTGGCTGCTGATGAGCTTCGATATCGATAGCCAGTCACCCCGCCCAAGGTAGTTTACTTACTTATATATTATATATGGGAGTTTACTTGCTTAGATTATAAGGAAGAAGGCGTGGGGAAAGAAAGATGAAGAGGCAATTGCTTGAGGAAGGTTTCGATTCCGTGGGAAGATAAGAGACTTTGCTGCACTCATTCACTAAATCAAACAAACAGACGATTTGATGTAAGCAGACGATTCTATGCTGTCCGCTTCGACCCTTTCCAGCGGTATTGGCAATGTATTCAGTTCTTTTGTACCGATGTGAACCTCAACAGGAGACTCTCTTCTTTTTCCCCCTGACATCACAAGGCAAGGGTAGACTTCTTCTCCTCCTTCTACGATTCCGAACTCTGAAACCGAGTGAAAGAACCCGGTTTAAAAGGAGTCCTCTAGCCCCTTAAGATCTATAACTCAATAGAATTCTCCAGCCGTCAATCACCCGCTTTGGTAAAGGAATGTTACCTTTTGCCTAGCTTAACGAAAATAAATACATAAGTACTAGATATACGAGTAACACAAGTCTTCGGGGGAAGCGCCTCACCCTCGCTCTCGGGAAATCGACTAACAGATGCAGTCTTGGCTCAGTCAATCAATCACTACTATAAAATAAAATCCATGATACCATAAAGAAAAGTTACACAACAGAAGGTGCTGCGGGATAAGGAGAATAAGTGCTGGATACAAGTACCAGTGCCATAAAGAAATGTCACGAAAGCCGAGAGCCATCACGCCCGAACCAGCAACCCCTTCTTATGCTGCTTGCAACTCCGAGGTTTCTGATTGACTTTACTTTTTCCAGGAATAGCCAATCCCAGGGAACCAAGCCCTCCCGAACCGCATAAAAGGAAATGATTTGTGAACCAGTTCCAGATAAAGATAAAGAATCTTGAATAGAAGAAGTGCGATCGATCCCTCTGCATCGTAATCAACAAAATAGGCATACGAATCCGCGTAATCAAGGATCTGAATCCACTGCCAAATCCGTATCCCTATTCCCTTCCTCAGAAACGGGCCGAGGGGAATGTCTTCTAGTGAGGGGAGTCTTTTCAGCTTCAATCGACTGGAAGCACTTCCTTCCGCGCCTACCTCTCTTGGTTGCCTGCTTTTAGGGCCTGCTTTAGGGCCAACTCTAGTTCTCTTGCCCGCTTGTCGGGCTTAAAGCGGAACTGAGCTTCTCACTAACAGAATCGTAAGTCATCAAACGAGACTCGGAAAGAGTGGCGTTAAAGAGGACTGGGGAGCCTCTCGAAGTCTCCGATCTCACAGATGGTTAGGCTGCAATTCCTTCGCTTGTGAAGAAGCTTGGCTAGTTCTCCTTACTCGGACATTCTGTTCATCCGACCACCGCCCATGCTTCAAGATTGAAGTTTGAACCTGTAAAAAAAAGAACGTTGTAACCGAGATCGCATAGGTCCAACATAAACCTCCTCACAGGCAGCCAAAGATGGGCGAGGATCAACAACTTAGTTAGCTAACGAAGTTGATGTTGAAGTGAAAAGAACACTAATAAATAGGAACGGAGTCGGGGAATTCTAACTCTTAAGTTGCTCCTGCGACTTCCTTTTAATTTGGTAGGGCATGCCAACGAGATCTCATGAGAGCAGAGATCAGTAAGCTCATAATCTACGGCTCAATTAGCGCCAACTTCAGGGGCGGCCAAAGCGGATTTTGTTCGCTCTGCTCCTCTTGATTCTGTTGTTCTAGACAAACCCTCCACCCAACAAAAAGAAAATTCCATTTTTGCTGCGTCGGTTTCGTCTGTTTAAGCGTATGTTTAAGATTCAGCCTCTTCGGATGCGTCTTCTTATGCTCACCAAATCGAAACTTCATTTCTTCTATACTCGGATCAAGGATCAACATCGTTACTTAGGGCCCAGACGGGCGCCACCTCGCCTTCTCGCGACAGGAGAAGCGAAGCCAATTCTATTTACCAAATTCGAATCAGGCTGCACAGAAGGGGGGAAAGCCTCTCACGACATTATGAGAGAGGGAAAACCCAACCTTCCAACGAAGACAGATCGAGGGAGAATAAGTACTTCGACCTAAGATCACCAACCCCAGCCCCAAATCCTTCCTTCCAAACCTTACCGAGCTCCCTTAGTGGCAACTCAATCTCAAATTCAATTTCAATCTAAGCCCTCTTTATCTTTTTAGTGGTCGATCCCCTCCCGGGCCTTGAGATTACTTACTTTCTTGTAAGAGCAGGTTGAAGCTACTTATGTCGCGCTGGCGGAGCAGGGAGCCTACAGGGAAGATTGGGGCAATGAGGAGCTCGACGAGTATCTGCAGACCCTCTACCCCATCGACTACATCTATCGCTGAACCAACTTCCGAACCGACTGACTCATCTACCGAATCAACGGCATAATCATCAGAACCGACTGCAGCTTCATTGACTGAATGAACTGGTGCCTATACCTTTATAGGCACCATCCTGGTGCTGGCTGTAGCCGTGGGAGGTGCCAAAAAGCATGCAACGACACAATCAACAGGTGAGCCCTTGCTGATTGTCTTCCTGGCTATTCAACTGCGTAGCGAGTGAAGTCCTGCTGAACTTTGTTATATTCAATAGCTGGATTCTCCCAGTCCGTAGAGAGTACTCTTTCGTAAGTTGGCTTCTTCGGAGGCAGCTCTGCTACCAGACGAAGTTACCTATTTCAAGTAATAGTAATCAATTTACAGCTAAGCAACCTTCCAAGGAATGTATTCATGTTACTGCACCTCAAGCTTAAGTAAGTCTAACCTTGAAGGTTCCTAGGGTGAGCTGAAGTTCGCTACCCGCGGTGAGGTGGGAAAGCCACTATCATATTGGAGAGTTCCCTTTACTTTTGTCTTAGAGATATGTCTTCCTCCCGCTCACTTGCCTGTCTTAGTTCTTTCAAAGGACAGATGAACTAAGACTAATCAAAGTCAAGATGAACTAATACGTGCTCCTTGTGAGTAGAGGAGGGTTATAGCCCATTCCCTCCCCGAATCCCTTCTTTCAATGGATCTTTTCCTGCCTGCGAATCTCCTTCTTCCTTTAATGAAATAGATCGGTCTTCCCGCTTAATCAGTACAAGATTCCCGTCCTCGCTTCTTCCGTGGGTGGGTATAGCGTTTTCCTTCCTCTAGTTCGAGAGTTGCAGGAGCAAGAAAGGGGCTTCCATTAGCATTAGTAGTTGTAGTTGGCACTCATCCCGCTCTTGCTTCCTCGAGCATCGATGCAGCAAGGTAGTTTACTTGCTTATATATAAGGAACGAAGTAGCTTGTTAAAGGAGTTCATCGATTGAAGTATTTCAGTATGAGTGAAGTTCCTGTTCTGTTTCGTATCAAGTAGGGATCCTCTGTTTAGCTCATCGATCGCTTTAATCGGTCGAGCTGTCATCCGGAATATGTCCCTAGTTTGGTGAATCTCTCCCGTGCGTCTTCGAAGGGGCAGAGCGTCCTTTTTTTGAAAGACTTCCGGGGGAATCTCTCGTACTGTATCGATCGGTCATCCGTGAACTCTCGCATCTGTTTAGCGAATCGATTTTCTGTTTAGCTTAGCTCATCCCGGTTTATAGAAAACGTTCTTCATGGCCCTTTTTATTTGCTAAATCGCGAGTTTACGGGGGTCCCGTTTATTGAAACTGGAATTCTATAAGTATAGTACGCAAGGAAGGACCTATCTGAAAGGAAGGTAACGGCTGGCACATAGGGACATCGGTTTAAGCTCCCTCAATGGGTAGCTCATCTCATTGGCTAGCTAGCTCATATGGAATAGGTCTCTGGCTTGCTCCTGTCTGCTCTTTGGTTATCTATCGGAAAGAGTCGTAATCTTTCCTTAACAAGTAAGCAAGTAAACAACCTTCCCGCCCTTTGGTAAGTAAGTGAATA
>VAHF01000263.1:242500-245000 GCA_008009225.1 Acer yangbiense | reverse complement strand
GATACGATAGGAATTGAAGTTCCGACTCTACATGCTGCACAACTTCTACCTTTCTTGAGCCTACTTTTTCGTCATCAGCCAAGATAGTGACTAGCTGGTCGTCGATAACGAACTTACCCTTTGGTGCAGCGTAGATGGGCCTTATGGGGAAGGGCCCTTCTGAATGGAGCCAAAGTATTCCCAAAAGTGAACGATGCCTCGATATCTACCACATTCAAACTGATCTTGAACTGGTACGGCCCGGTCACAACGTCAAGTTCAATTACTCCAACAGTCTGGCGGACGGAATTTTCGAATGCTCGGACCGTCATCGTCTTTCTCTTCATATCTCCATGCCCCAGCCTCAGGGCCTTTACACTGCTCAACGTGCATTCAAACCACTCCCATTATCAATCAACACTGCAGGTACTTTCGGGGCCCGACAAGACACCAAAATAGAAAGCGGGTGCGTTTGCTACGTCTTTGTCCTCAACTGGTCGGACAAAGTTGGAAAAGAAAGCGATACGGTGTATCTTTACTGGGTACGATGAGCAGAAGAAAGGGTGGAGATGTGTTGATCCCACCACCAATAAAGCATACGTCTCGCCGCATGTTGTCTTTGATGAGGCATCATCATGGTGGTCTACCGAGAATGTAGTGTTGCCAGACTCGGAGAGTTTAGACACGAGTATGCGAGCGCAGTTACCAGAGCGGCAGGAGGTTTCTGTCGGGAGCGACTCGAAACCTGTAGAGTCGCCAAAATCGAGTTCACGAACTGGCAGTTCTTTGAGCCCCATTTGATAGAAGACAGGTGTTCGCGAGGTTCAAAGTCCAAAGCCCATAAGCCAGGAAAAGCCTTCCCCCAGAAGTGGAGAGAGTAGCTCACGAACAGAGTTGCGAGATAGTCGAGAGAAGAGACCACTACCAATGGAAGACATCACGACTGAAAATCAGCCAAGTCTCAGAAGGTCTTTGCGGATCAAGAAGTCTAATCCGAAGTATATGCAGGCCGACTTTGCAGACGCTGTCTCACTTTCACAGTGTTGTGTGTCCGAGATCGGGAAAGGAAGCATTCAGTGATGCTTGGGCTTGGCTTGGAATGTGGAATTTCATTCATGTGGCGCAGGGGCAGGGAAGACTGAAGGCAGGGGAACGGTGTAGAGAGACGCCATAGAGAAAGGCATTTTTTACGTCCATCTGCCCAGGACTGACTTGTTGTTAGAGAGATGAGCACTCGCACAGCAGTTATCTTTGCCACGGGACTAAACGTCTCGTCGTAGTCAATCCCGTACTGCTGTGAGAAAGCACGAGCAACCAATCGCGCCCGTTCGACTGATCCATCACTTCGTCGCTTCACCTTGTATACCCACTTGCAAGAAATTGGCTTGACTCCAGCAGGCAATGGAACAAGGTCCCATGTCTCATTCTTTTTTAGGGCAGAAATCCCCTCGCACCTTAGCGCTGCCTCTGGTTTTTCGTCTTGTGCAGCCTTTTTTTTCTATTTTTTTTTCCTTTACTTTCCCCTTTGCCATTGTCACTACTGGTACCTGACCCCGTCGGCTCGACATTTTTGCAAACACCGACCCTTACTCAATAGGGCAATGAAAAGAGGAGAACGAGGACAGCTGACTACTGCTAAAAGTCAGACTACGAGTACACATTGTATGATTGAAAACTGCCGCTGTGTACTAGCCGGTGCTTGCAGGTCTGACGGGTGCCTTCTCTCCAACAGCTGCTTCAATCAATGTTAAGTCTGACTACGAGGCTTCTTAGCCCGCAGCTGACTACTTATTGAAAGACCGAACAGGAAATGAAAAGTCGTACTACAACAACTGTAAACATTCCCTCCCCGCTCTGACTTTGATCGACTTGCCCACGTCTTTTTTGAGAGAAGAGGTCAAGGGGCTAAGTGACTCTCGAAAGTCGTCTTTTGTATCGCGTCAAGAGAAATGGCATAGATAAGATCATTGCTTGAAGAGTTTCATTGTCGAATTGATCTCGGAATTGGATCCCAATCCCAATAGTAGCAGCTGCCCAAAGGTGCTTTATGAAAGCCGGTCCACAGCAGTGAAAGTACGATTGATTCCGTCGATCGAACGAAAATAGCTTCTTGCTTTTTTTGCCTTTCTGGCTTGACTACTCTGCTTGCTTAACACAAGTTAACCTTCACGGACTACTTCACCACCCAGGCTCGAAAGCAAGAAGCAACGGATTGAGCTGCGCGAAAGCCGTTGCTCGTTAGCGCTTTAGTTTGATTGCAGGGCGTTTACGTTTAGGCTTTACTAATAACATAGAAAGGGCTTTTCTTTGAGACCATATAATAGAAGGCAAGGCTTTCTTCAATCGGCAAACAAGGGATGGATCGGAAGTCAGATAAGGCTTTAAGAGATAGGGACTCCAGCGGTAAGAAAGAGTCACTCAGTGAATCGGTGGATCACACACTTGTTGGAGACAGGGGCAGGGACACGCCTGACTATTTAGAAAGTATACAAGTGTTGAAAGAGTGAAGTCTGGGGACAAC
>VAHF01000263.1:162500-240000 GCA_008009225.1 Acer yangbiense | reverse complement strand
GTGAGTGGTTGATAAACTACGATTGTAGTTTTCTTTAGGAAGTCCCATAGCTGTGAGGCTTAACAGACAAAGAAAACGGTGGATATTTCCACTAGTTGGGTAGAAGGTGATGACCCTAATGAATCGACTATGAAGGTGGCTGTTAGCTACATCAGCGCTCAAATTCCTTCATCGTTATTGCCCTGGCTTCGATGATCAACCCCTGGCACATTTCGGTTTTTATCTTCGGCCATCCTGGTCCTCAGGACCCAACCAAATTCTTATCAATTTCCTTTCAAAGATGTTGATACGTCCTATCCACATAGAAAGCTTACCCTCTTCCACACATTACCGGTGGATGCTACAGCCGCTATCACTTTGGCTGCAGGAGGGGAATGGTTAAGTGAAACTCTCGACGTCTTGTTTGGTAAACGGGACCCAGGCGCCGTAGTCTTGAAAAACCGTTCGGCCGGAGATGCCTTTGTATGGTATAGCAAGCTGTTTAGCTACTTGTATCAATTTGCCACTGTGTGGTTAGATACAGATACAATGCGCTGGCAGCCTCCGCTTGGCAGGATGGGAATGAAGGTCGAGGAAGCAAGGTAGTTTACTTGCTTAGATTATAAGGAAGAAAAGGTTATTCGCTATTGGCTCACCCTTGTATCAGGCGGCCTATACATGATTGAGCCATGACGGTTTTGGCTAAGAATGGATGGTACCTATAACCAGACCCAACCGTTGCAGTACTTGAGAGTCAAGAGAAAATGAATTTGTATTTCAAGGCAGCTACCGATTCCTTACCAGTTATCTTTACGTCCTGTATGATTGCAGGGTTGTTCGGAAATCCCTTTCCCTTTCCAACTTCCTGGACGTTCATACTTTGTTCTGTAGTCTTTCAATTACCATCTAGTTTAGATAATCAAGGCTATAGGTCATCGGTTGTGACGTTCACGAAGGGTCAACCCCTCGGATTTATTCGTTTTTGGCCTCTATTCACACTTACACATCATATGCTTGTGTGGATAGCTGCTGAGAGGGTGTATGGCACGACGAAGCTTTGCGACTATGCCATTCTTGGCGACGGTGATCGCCGACGAGAAGGTGGCGGCCGCTTACCATAATACATAGTTTCAGTGTACTATAACTATATCTAAAGAAAGAGTCTCTCAAAAAAAACATTTTTTATTAGAAGTTAGGAGTTTGCCAAAGGATTTTGGAGCGACGAAGTGACTAGGGATTTCTCTCCAGTTAAGATGCTCCGGTCTTTGGTTGACGCTATTATGTGGAAAAGACCCCTATTTTCTCAAAGATTAGAGATGTAACTGGTACTATGTCTCCGTCTTTGACTTTTCTATGGATGGGTCCTTCTTTTCGTATCTGTGGTGCGCCCTCAATCTAAGCGATGGAAGCGTCACTATCTTTGTATGCTTTCGCCGTCAGGCGTATTCCCGTTACCATTGAAACTGTGGTTAGCATTTCCAGATTTGGGAGTGTTAACGCCGGGTGTCGCACGGGCCTTCATTCTTTATAGGGCTAAGTAGCGCCTTCGCTTTGTTTGTAATAAAAAGGAAAGAGAAGGTCTTCGGACATTTTATCCAGTTTAGGGGGAGGACTTTCTTGATTGCCTCATTCTTTAAACCCTATTTCCAGTATGGAGCCATCGTCGCGTCGTTTCGCAGTCACCTAGTAGATCAGCCCGGGTACGCCTCCGCCTACTGCCTAGAGTGACGATTGCAGCAGTTTCAGAGCCACCGATTTACTGCAATCAATGTCCGCCGTCTCGTACCGATGTCGCGTCTCGACAACTGTTTAAGCAGGATCGATCACCGTTCCATAGCCTCATTCGCCGGTCGGATTCCCCACCAAGCGGTGGGATTACCAACACATCGCGTGAGTTGGCGGGACTCCGGAATGTAGCTCTTGGATTAGTCTGAGAGTTTGTGAGGAGTATTTTTCTATTTCTCCTCAATCCAATGGGGATTCCGTTAAGTCTACGTACTAAAGTGATCAACCACTCCATCGGTGATTTCGAACATCACAATACGATATTCGTAATCACAGATTTTAGATATATATTGAGGAAGGCCACTCTTCCAACTGACGAAGAAGAGTCAGAGGTTCCAATGGACTGCCGAGGCGCAATCAGCCTTTGACTTGGTTAAAAACTACTTGAACCTCGGGTACTCATGCCTCCACAGCAAGGAAAGCCCTTGATCTTGTTTGTATATGTCGACGATGGAGAGTAGGTGCGTGACTTGCTTAAGAAGACGAATCAGGCCTAGAGAGGCCAGTCTACTATCTCAGCCGCATATTGAAAGGGCCTGAGTTGAACTACTCTCGTGCTGAAATTGCCCCTAGTCTTTGCTGCTTAAAGATTACAGCAAACTCTTTTAGCTCATTCTGTTCGACTTATGACTAAAGCTAGCCCGGTCAGATATCTATTATCCCAACCTGCCCTATCAGGACGTGCAGCCAAGTGGTTACTTCGCTTGCGATATTGTCTGCACTCCTCCCAAAGCAGCTATTAAAGGTCAAGCTATCGCTGATTTCTTGGCCTCCTTTCCGGTTGACGACGGTACCCCCCTTGAAGACGATATCCCGGCAGAAATAATGAAGATAGAAGCTTCATGGGCCAACTATTTGGGGCAGCGTAAAGTCTTGGTGGTGGCGTCTTCGTAACTCCTGAACAAGATGTTATCCCGCATGCTTTCAAATTGGACTATCCTTGTACCAACAATGTTGCAGAATACGAAGCACTCATGTTAGGGTTCACGCTCCGCCCTTGACATGGGTGTCAGAGTTATTGAGGTTTGTGGAGATGCTCAGTTGATAGTGAATCAAGTGACTGGCAGCTTTGCTGTCAAGAAACCTCACTTATTTCCAACTCATGCAAGAGTTCAGAACTTGTTACGGCGATTTGACGATTTCACAATTCCCTCGAACATCAAACTTTTTTCTGTTTTCTGACATAAGCAATTGACCCAAAGATTATAAAATGACTGACTTCTGGTTTTCTTCCACTCCAAGCGCAGCACTGACTGATAATGCTCCCAATGCCTCGCGTAGAGTAACCGCGGCCTCAATCAATCGAGCAATCCCCTTCTCTAGGCAGCAGGGGCGACCAACAAGCAATCCTTTCGCTCACCGCATTCATCCCTTCCAGCATCAGAACGAGGGCTCAGTTCGGATGTTCCTTCAGAGGCGAGGAGAGAGATAGTCTATCTAATTTCCACCCCCGGGCACAATACAATAGTAGGTAGCAATTGAGTCTCTTCCGTCTGCCTCTCGGCGCCCGAAAGCGGGGGCAGGGGACGGCATGTCTAGGAACAGCTCTGAAGGTTCGAACCGGTCTTCTCCTCTAGAAGCAGGTGGGCCAGTGGGAGGAATCTATCAATCTGTTCCAGAAAGGGAGCTGCCTCGGAAGCAATTAAGTCTGTCCCTTGGTGGCCTCCGTACGTACGGATACCGGTCATTGCCACACCTGTTAGCTTCCCCCCGATCGATGGATGGATGGATACAGAGATTGGTCCCCCACTGCCCGATTGATTGCGAATTCGACCTAGCTCCACGCTAATCGATTGAATCCCCCTTTCCATTAACCACCCATCTCCTGTCATGATCGGCCAGCAATTGATCCCTGAACCCCCATTCCCATCCCTTTCTTTAAATCCCAATCAACAGGTAGCCGCAAGGGGTTATCTATCAACAGGGCATTTAGTTCCGTCATTAGATCCGTCTATTCGGGGAGCGAGGCGGGGCCTTCCCTCTCCAATCTCATTCTCTGGAGAAGGCATCGGGGGAGCAGGGCTAGGGGATAAAGATTTGCGAGCCTTCTTCTTCTAGTTCTAGCTAGCTGGTTGCTGCGACATAAGGAAAAGGTTCAGAATGGGTAGTTTTTGAGGATTTCTACTTTGATGGGGATTTAGGGATAACACATGCACATGAATAAGCAGAATACTCAATAGCTTTATTTAAAGTACCAACATAATACGAATTCAGGAATACCCATTAAGGAATACGAATACGGAATAGTAACAACAACATACTAATTAGAGGGTCAAGTAGTAGTTAATCACTAATCAAATAATAGGGAGGAGGAAATAACGGGAAATAATCATAATGGTAAACCAGAGTCACCGGTTGGCGGGAGTTCCAACTTCCAAAAGAGGAAGGTACGATCCATCAAATTGATTCATGAGAGGGAGGTGGAATCTTTCCTGTAGTAGTTGGAGTTGGAGGTGTGGCACACCAGCTTGGTCTTTCTGTATAAATGTATTTGCCGGTTGGCTGGTCAACGGTTGAGCTGTCTGGTCAATCCAGTTCTTCTTTTAAAAAATATATGCCGGTCTGAGCTCTCTTGCTTGGGGTCCGGTAAATCCGTTTACAAATATCTCCACTGCGGTACACTAATCCATTTGATTTCACATCTATTCCCCTGTCAAATCAGAGTACGGAGGTGCGGCTGCGGCGAAACAAGAAAAGGAATTCTTTTTTTAATATACCCCAGTTCTCCCTCCCAGCGTTGCTCTTCCTCCAAAGGGAAAGGGACTTATCTGGGTTACCTGTTGTTTCAGTCTGATATGCCACTCTCCATTCGCCTTGTTTAACTTGTTCGCGTGGTGCCGCTGTACTCTATAAGCGCCAGGTTCGCCCAGCCCTTAAAAGTACGCTATGGCTTTTTTAAGCGCTAAAGCTGACCCTAAGGCTCAAGCCTTTCTTAGCCTGCAGACCAGCCCCTTCTATCTTTCTGGCATCAAGCCTGCTTCTCTTCAACATGGATCTTCCTATAAAATTTTTTGGAAAAGAAGGAAACGGAATATGCGCTGATGCCTACCATATAGGGTGGAGATTGCCGTTGTTTTAGAATGGTGAACAGCAACTGGAGAGTGACCACCGGGAACTCACAGCTGAGAACGAACGACTTCTGCGGAGTCTTTTTCTGGCAAACAAACGAACAGCAGCAGAGCTAGAAGTGGAAGGGTCCTAAAGGATACCTCGTACCCACGTCCTTGGCTCTCAAGAGATACCCCACCAGCGAGCTGGTGGATAATGCCAAAAATACCAGTCAACATCTTCTGTTGATGAAAAAGAGCTACTAACTGAGCTGCCACGAATTCAATATCCCATTCTCGATCGCATCTGTTCTATTCAGCCAATCCCTTGCTGCTTGCTTCATCCCGCCCTGCCTGGTCATCGGTCGTACCCTATCTTGAATCTGGAATCGAATTTGTGTCGGCATCTGTCCCACTGGCTGTTGAAGGTGCTGGCTGATGAAAGACATCCCCAGAATGCCCCCTTTCGTGCCTATCTCACTTGTTTACAGCTCTTATTGGTCTTTTAGCGCTGCTTTCACATGATGCAATATCTAGGCCTCCTAGACCTGTTCTCTCGCCCAAGCCTCATATCATATTCCAAGCACTAAGTATTCCCTGCCTGCTCAGATGCGTCAATCCGCCTATCTGTACCCTTTTCCTCGCATAGAGAGCTATAGTAGTTCTTGGTAGGAGGGAACTAATACTGTAGATAAGGTTCATTGCTATTTGCTCTCCCGCTACGCTAGCACTTAAGAGACTATCTTAGCCCAGAGTGAGGGATCACAATAAGGAGTAACCAAAGTAGGCAGTACCGCGGTACCAGTCCACGACTACCATTTTTGTAACTTAACTTCCCTGTCCACTCAGTCTTCTTTTCGGACTTCAGGAGCATTGAGTAAAGGGGGGCACGGGGGCGGGAAGATCTACTCATTCAAAGGGAAAGCGCACCCCTCTATTTATTCTCACAAGAAGAAGAGCTAGTGAAATGGACCCTTTCTTCATGCCAGCGGGGGAAAGAAAAGAGGCCCACTGCGAGAGGAGAGAGTGATTCAGCTGCTAACAAGCGCTGGTTTTTCAAAAAAGAAAAGGTTATTCGGGAAAGGTCTGTTGATGAGAAGGTCATACATAGTTAAAAAAGGAAACCAGGGGGCGGATTCAACCTGGGCTCCGTTCGAAGAGACGAATAATGGTCCTTCTCCCCCACATGCTCCTTCCCATGAGCTACTCGGTTGGCTTCGTGAACGAGAGCGCTGATCACCCTCATGCGGGAAGATGAACATTGAAAGGACTGAAAGGGTAGCGACGGGATGTAGATGTTGATTTTTGAGGTCGCGTACTTTAGTTATAATGCCTTCTACACGGTAGAAGCTTATACTTTTCTTTGGTCCCAACATGACCGACCAAGCGTAACGACCGCAGAAGGTACGGCCGGAGAATTCATCTCCAAGTCAACAGCATGTCGGGCAGGTCAAAGGTGATCCTCCAATCCGGGGAGAATCGAGAGGTCATGATAACAGTTGACGAGTGAGGCGAGGGAGAGTAAAGTGATCGATTCAAATCTTCAGTCTTGCTCCCCCGAGCCGCCAGGATTTCTTGTAGCAGTAGAGTTGCTTAACACCCACCATTAGCTTTTACTGAAACAGCCTGAGAATATCATAGAATGGGTCTAAAAGGTGTCATGTCAAATTCCTCTGTAAACTTATGATGTGAGAAAGAATAAAAAAGAAACGACTGCTATTAAATAAAAAACATCATATCGTTCAAGATGGTTGTCACAGCTCTCTGATAGGTAGCACCAGCATTCTCGGAACCGAAAGGCCCATTATTTACTAAAGGATATTGGGGTGAAAGCCCTCTGGAGTGATGAAAGCTGTTTCGTGTTGATCTTTTCATTGGCAGTTCCGATCCGATTAACACTGGAATCAATAAGAGACAGAAGCTACCAGCAACAATCATATCAATGTTGGGCAAAGGAACGTACTTTGGACAAGCTTATATTTATATCTCCGAATTCACTGCGGGTTCTGATGCCCCCAGTTTCCTCGGCCACTGGGACAAGGAGATCCGATCTTCATAATCAATGGGACGAATGTTTTGATACCTCCAAGAGCGAACGAATTCCTGCCTTTTTTAACCGAAAGAGCTCAACACTTCAGTTCAGGATGCATTTTCCTCGATTCCTGCTTAACCGGCTTGGCATCGGACCGTACAACCAAGCGGTGCTACTCCACCAAGGAGGAATCGGGACCGGCAGCATAAGACCATGCAAAAACATCTCTGTATTCAGCCAGAAGAGAGGTAATAGCTGCTTTTTTCTCGTCTGAAGATTGCAGCCCTCAGCTGAGTAAGATGGGGGCTGTCCTCGCGAGATTGACAAATACTGCCTCTTCGACTAGCAAGGTAGTTTACTTGCTTAGATTATAAGGAAGAGCCGTCTTCAATCTGAGTTGGTGCTGGTGGTAAATTCCACTTCTTTGCCAAGATCGAAACTTGTAGCGAAACTGGGCCGGCCAGCCGGAATATGTTTTATGCAAGTCATGAGAAAACAGTGGTGATCGGGAGCCATCTCTTCCATCGGGGGAAGCCGAGGTAACGAAGAAGCCAACTCCATGATTTCATGCATGACTCTTCAGGCTAGAAGTAGCTATTTCCCCTGCTGAGAACAGCTAAGGTCCAGTGTGTTGGAAATGCAGCATAGATGATAGGACTTTGAAATGGAGCTATGGGTCCTCGCATTCATTGGCTACCGGTGCCATGCTCAAAACGCATATAAGACTTATCCTTGATGAGTTGGTGGGTTGTTCCCGTATGTATCAAGTCGGTGACTGATAGGTAGGAGATCTCGTATATATCTGGATAGATAGATAACTATAGGGAGTAGTGAGTGTGCATTCATTCATGTACAAAGGTTTAGGTTATCTAGGTAGTATAGTATGGTGGTTCTCAACCCGGTGGGCTTGTCCCTGTTGCTGTTACAAACTCAGTACGTAGTGGTTCCTCTTCCTTTGCGGAGATCCAATCCAAGAGGTGATTCCTGTGTTTGAATGTCCCGGGTTCTATATCATCATAATAGGTGTGGATGGGCTGATCGGAGTAGTTGTTTCTCGCCTGATGTCCCGAAGAGCCTATAGAAGGTGAGCCCCGGTAGTGTTTCGAATACGGAAATAGATCTCGGTGGGCTTGGTAACTCAATAGAAATAGCTCTTTATGAAATATCTAGGTCGTTAGGTCTAGGTATGGTTCTACCTGCATGCCATAGCTTATGAGTCAAGGCTGTTCTGGGTACATGTAAATAGGTATCCTATAAGGAGAATGTTGTGGGTTTGGAAGAATGGGAGAAAAAAAACCTCGTTTTTCTAATCGGACAAAAGAGTGGAAATCCCTGCTGCAGCAGGAGGAAGCAATTGATCGCATTCTCAGTCCCTCCTTCCCGAAAGACTTCCTTTTCAACTAAACCCCTCCGGCCCATGAAAATTTGAGAACTATATATTCATTAGTACCGGTTTTAGGGGACTGCTAAGAGGTATGCCAACTCGTTGGATGAGTAGTTCTTCCCATTCCAATCGAGTATGTCCACCACCATAAATGCCAGAATTGGGTCGATGACCTGATTCTGGCAGATGTAAAGACGGCTAGAGAGGAGACGGGAAAGGTAGCAAGGACTGAAGCAGCCACACCAGCATCTGAGAAAGCAGTAATAGAGCACGCAACGATAAAGGCAACAGGAGCGTCCAGTCGAATCAGTTTCTCATTTTTATGAAATTGACTTGGCCGGTTGTTGCTCCTTAACTTGGGTATTAGCTGCCGTTTCCAGCTGTTGTTCCCCTCCCAAGAGCGGGTTCAGTTTACCGAGTTGTCCGAGCTCGAGTCATTAGAAATGAAGCGAAGGCTTAGTAGCTATGTTTTTACCTCCCATGTTCCCTAGGTGTTAGGTATTTTATATATGGCATAAACTACGAGGACAGGGCCCACAATATACTGACGTTGAATCGGAATCTCCCCGATACCGACTGATGCCTTTCCGCCCATCGCGAGTCATTGAACAGTGGCAAGCATACAATCACGCTACAAAGCAGGAAGTCTAATTGGCTGTTCCAGAGTTCTCGTTCTCGGGTACAGTTACTGGGAAAACTGGTTTTGTCGCAAGTCGTCACTGGATCGACGGGTGCTTGTAACATGCAGTGCTGAGCCGTTATGGAAGTGACTGCATTGTAGATTCTTTGGGGAGGTCCGTTACGTTACTAGCAAATGGTGGGGAGACAGCACGGGCGGGTCTTCGGGGAGAGCTGGCCCGAAGGATCAATCCGCAGTGAAAGATGAATAACCTGCGAAAGATCTCATAAATTACGTATATAGATCGCAAGTTGGAAGTCGCTCGGATGATTGCCTTGACCCTATTGGTACTTTCTCAAATGGTTTTGGGTCAATGAATGAGGTCAATTGCGGTATTCCTTTGTCGATGGCTGAGTAGCTCTTTCCTTAAAATAGTAGGAGAGAGTGTTGTCTACTCTTATCCTTCGGCTTATTGTACTCTCTTCTTCCTTATGTAGTTCTTCTCTTGCTTGCCTTAGCGCAGGAGCTATGGGAATGGGTATTTTCTTCCTATGTCCGAGACCTTGCTTTCCGCTATGCTATATAGGTGTGCTACGATCGCATTGCATGAGAGAGGGCATCGTAAGTAGCATGCGGAGGAGCTAAGATACGCCCCATCTTAATAATTAATAATGAAGGGCTGAAGAAAGACACTCTTTTTTGGGTAGACCCTTCCCAAGCAGAACCAATCTCTTAGTGGTAGTGGCTCGCTAGCCGGCCATGGCTATCCTTTAGTTAGTGCTGGACCGCTTCACCGCTTCTTTAAGTATGTCTTCCTGTAGCTGTAGCCGCCATTTACTTGACTAACCAACCTGAGCTATCGTAAGGTAACCATAGGTTGACAGCCGAAGGGTCTCGGTTCTTACCAACCAAAGACCACTCTTCGATCTCCCGGTGAGTTGGACGGGAACGAGACAGAGGGGGTTATCTATGGAGCATTTGAATTGCCCCTTTCTGTTGGAATAGTTGAAAGTATTATTCTTAGGGGATTTTCTTTTTTCTTATTAACATAGAGTTGGAACTTAGCCGTGTAAGTTGCGAGTGGACCAGTGTGAAGCTTTAGCTTCGTTGCCGGCCAGAGCTCCTAGCCGACGACCGGCTACCCCTTTCGAGCTTAGCTGACCCTTTCTTGATTCCGTTTTTTCCTTACAAGTAAGCAAGTAAACTACCTTGCTTATATATAAGCAAGTAAACTCCCTTTTCTTTTTCACCAGGAACATAAACGGCATTCGTCAGACTTGAGCAGTAGGTTTCGCCTCGGTCAGCTGTCTTGATGATCAGCCAAAGAGAATTAATTGACTTCGGGCTCGCACCCTCGATCCGATCAACGAAAATCAATCCTGAAATAACATATATAATAATAGAAATCGTTCAGTACGCTAATCTTGAAAGTTTCCATTTTCGATTTCTAAAGCGGCGGGCCCAGTGAGCTCTCCAATAGTGCACCGAAACGGGGCCGGAGAGACGGTAAACCTTAGATCGGCTAAGATCGAATTGAACTGTCTTTGATTGAGCGAATCCTGCCCGATTTGGATTTTCGTCCCCGCGGGATCAATTTATTTGAATCGAGTATCCAGCGTCGTAGCGCGTCTCTTTATATAGAGTCGTTCCTTCCAGAGGAGTAGTCTCTTAGTGAGGTGAAACGGACGGACCTTGATAGTTTTAGTCATTGATTTAATGGAAAGTACGGTACTAGTTCAGTGATAGTGATGGAAAACTCAGATGCTACACACATGGGCTGGAAAGTATCTCCTTTCTGTTCTTTACTTGACAGTTGACCGACTCAAATCATTTCTACCGGAAAATAAGCCTACATTTCATACCTTTGAAGCTGGAGCTGAGCGAGGATCGGATTTTCTGAGACTCGAAACAACTCGGCACTCGCATCGGTGAAATAACGTCTAATAGATAGACCTGGAAATCTATGCTTTCTCACTTCCGGTCGGTGCGCCTCCCCTTCTTTGATTCACAAGCTGGAATTGAACCAGCATCTCCGGTGGCTTTCTTAAGAGAGGCGAGACTAGAGGGAGGATAGAGTGGGGGAGCCACTTCTACTCAAGCACGGGATTCGTTTCCTCTGTTGTTTTCGCCGCTGATAACGAACTAATTCACTTCTATACTTATGTTACAGCTCTTTGCTTGTATGCCTGAGCTTCGTCGTACTTACTTGGTTTATCCTCCTAGCGGGCACTACGGTGAGACACCTGATCCCATTCCGACCTCGAGTAGTTGAACTCCTATGATATAACCTCCTCAGAGACCTCCGCCAACAATCTGGTCGATCCCTTGCCGAGCCTACTTTAGGAGCATCATACGTTTCGTTTCTGTTGGTCTTGTGCTGCTTAAGGGGTCGTTTTCTACTTCTATGAAAGAGAGACTAAAAAAAGCGAATGTCACACTCCGGTACTTCGTACCAAAACCTATATTGGTGTGTTGATAGGAAGAGAAGAAAAAGACCAGAAAGAACCATTCAAGAATCGCCAGTTGGAAATTTAGAACATAGAACTGTGCCTTCACCCAACCCATGTGGTCTTTTTGGCAGCCGAACCACAGGGTGGCCAATAACATAAAAGTCTCTGAGGCTGAAAGCCGAGGATGGGAATATGGTTGACCCAGAATTGACATAATAAAGACGGCCCAACTTCATCACCAAAACCAAAGGAAGGAAGAGCTTTGCCCATTCTAATTAGAAAGATACGGCTACCCAAGATTTCGAATAACAAAAAAGCGAGGAGAGCGGTCTACAAGAGTAAGCGAATGGTTAATTCACTCAAGTCTTTCTTGGAAGTGGAAAACCAAAAGATGCTATGCTGCCTACCAAAGAACGCATGGATAAGTGGGCGAGCAAGCGAAGCCCCAGGTTCGGAAAGAATAGAAAGAATAGTAGGTACCGGAGTAGTAGATACCAGAATGATTCTTGAGCAGCGCTGGGAGAAGTGAAGAAAAGGGTCGACGAAGTTGAGAAGGAAGAGCGCTATCCTAGTCAAGAAGAGAAGTTCTCGAGATATCTATGGTGAACCGATGTTGCTTAGGGCGGGTGACCATCTTATGATTGAAGATAAGCACCGAAAGTCAGAGAAGTGAGGCGTTCGGAACCTATTCTAGTAGAGGATAGAGGAACCAACCCCCAGAAAACCTGACCAAAAGATAGCTACGTTCCCGTCACTAACGTGACTTCGGAGTATGTGGCTGATCCGCTGAGAAAAGACGGGAAGGCAAACAGAAAGTACCACTTTAAGATGACTCTATTGAAGAGTCAAGGTTTCCAATGAGCACGGATGAGGCGAAGCATCGATCCCTAACAAGCGAGGTAAGCGCCCGGATACAAAGGAATCTTAGTCTATGTCTTGGTCACCCAGAAAAGTATTCAGAGATAGTTGAATTGAGGGACCTCTACTTTACGTACCTCTGTAGTCTTAAGAGAAAGTAATACACTCAGTCTCACCGTTGGAGGATTTTTTGGAGGATCTAGGGCGTTAGCCCGAAGCCCATAGAGAGAGAGAGAGTCAAAAGCCTATAGCACTGCAGGAAGACCAAGGTCTCGATCGACAGATCTAGTGGTCAGTCACCGTCAATATTGGATTCTACGGCCAATGCTGCTAAATTCAAATAGCAATGAAACCATGTTCCTGGGGAAGCCCTAGCCTTGAAACAAGGGGCTTTACTAATATAGAAATTAGAATCATATAAAGATGCCTAGTCTGCGCTGTTAGAATCCATTGGAGAAAGGCTTGCTCACTTCTTCATCTGTGAGATGATCGTATTCTTTATATGAATTTTTCATAATGGGATTGGACCTTGCTTCGATCCCCTCTTTAAGAGACTCCAGAAACTCGTTGACCCATAGATGTAATAGCCGAAATGAAACTCTTTTCCTTTACGCCATAGGAACTAGTATAGAATTAGAAGAGAGGTCTTTCCTTTACGTCGTAAAGAGAAGCATGTGCCTTCCACCTATCCTGCACGTATAGCAGGGCTTTAAAGAACGCATCGGGCAGCGAGCGGAAAAAGAAAGTCGATTGAATCTTGGTAATTGAGTGAAGAAGCTCTCAGCGAAGAACAACCCCTAAATCTCGGAAGTATTGAATCGGGATCCGATCTCTTTTGGTACACTCGAGTCATAAGGTGTGTACAGACAGACAGGCTTCCTTTCGAAAGGCTAGGCACCATTTGATCCAAAGCTCCTCATATGATGGGTATAGGCTAGTTGAAAGGAATGACCTCACGTCAAGCGAACGGCATCAAGGAATCTCCGTTTTCAACCTTTGTGGCATCGGTTACAGCTGGCAAAGCTAACCTCTATCCATAACAAAGAAAGAAGAATCTCGATCTAATTGGAAATTTCCCATCACCTTTTTGACTTGGCTGGTTCCTGTTTGCCAAAGTGGCTTCGTCCGCCCTTCCCCATAAGAGAAAACTACGATTCAAGCTGGAGTAGATAGATCGACGATCGACCAGGCAAACTTCCCCTTCCTCCCATGTGGAATGCCCCACTCAGATCGCCCAGAGCCCCAACGAGTCACTACACACCAGCTTCGCTAACCGAACCGAGACAGGCATCAGATGCTGCAGCAGGGGTGAATGTACCAGAAAAGGAATTCAAAGAGGGGTCTTCCCTTCATTCCTTAGTCTACTGCCTATCTATTTGTTTGCTAGCATCCCGTGTAAGGACGAGTTGCTTGTTAGCACCTCCGGGAAGAGAAGCGCTCATGCTACATTTATAAAGAAGCAGCTGTTTCAGGGTAAGAGAGGACCCTGAAAGCGCATTGGTCAGCGAACAGCCCTTGCTTTAATGCCGAACCCTCGCTTTGATGCCTCGATCTCGTAAAAGGCAGATTGTAAAGTTTGATTTAGTAGTAATTGCAGGACGAGACCAACTCCTCTGTGAATTTCTCCGTCCTGGCCTTGACTTTGAATCCCATTTTTGAATCCTAGAATCATGTATTCAGGCTCATTTGCTGCGGGTAATGCTTGGAGTTTAGCCGCTCCATTTCGAACACTGAACTTCACTTTCAATAGCGTTTGCGTGAGCTATCGCTTATTCAACTTGCACAAAGCTACTTGGGA
This sequence comes from Acer yangbiense, assembly GCA_008009225.1. Classification (NCBI taxonomy): domain Eukaryota; kingdom Viridiplantae; phylum Streptophyta; class Magnoliopsida; order Sapindales; family Sapindaceae; genus Acer; species Acer yangbiense. The sequence goes on along the minus strand of VAHF01000263.1, from coordinate 226,048 downwards.
TTCTATGGCCAAGTTTTGACGTTTAACGCCCTAGGCCGGCTTGATGTCTGTCCCAGGTCCCGGCTTATAATGTGCGAAAAGTGTATGTTCCAATTTAGCAGCCGCTGTCCTGAGATTGAATGATTTCTTGTCATTAGTTAGCTCTCGCCTTTGCTTGCCTACCTAACTAGAGGAATGCCCAATCTACGACAACCTGATCTACGACCATCCTCACTCATAGAACAAGTCAAAAGAGAGGAAGCCAAGTACCCCTACGCTGCACCTCTTGTGGTTGGAAGAGAGGTTCAGCGCAACATGTCCACAGGTTGATCTGATCCCTTGTTTCGACCTCAACCTGAGATTGAGATTTGATAAGCAATGGACTGGAAGCTTTATAAGGTAGCTATTAAAAGCAAACATTCCATTGATTGAGCACCCATTCCTGTGTTTGATGATGATCCAACCTGCTATCCCAATGCATGGGATTTCCTTGGGGATACAAAGATGAACATAGTCAGTAGTGAGACCTTAATGGCCTAGTACGACCAGCATTATACCGAGAAATAGCAGAATCATGGTCTTCCTCCCGGGATTGGTCATTCATGAGCCTTCCTTTCTTTACGAGATCAGGCCAAAAGAAAGAGTAGCACTAGCTGAGCAAAGTCAGGTTGCACATTGAGAGGCTTCCCCAGTCAACATGGAGAAGGACAGTCGATAGAAGCAATCATCCGAGGAACCTTCCATCACAGTTGGTGTCCCATATTCGAATGAAAAGCTATATGCTTAACACAGGCAAGTCGTGGATTTGATCCGGACCTTTGCAAGAGGATTTCCCCTTTAGTAGCACCACCTGTGAAGAGTCAGATTCCGAAGCAGTGGGAATAGCTTTTTCAATTCGTGCGGTGGGTTTTGTCCCTAATGGGATGGGAGAGCTGCAAGCCAAAGATCGTACTCTTCGGAGGGACCGTGTCATGTCAAATTCAGACCATCTAACTGCCCTAAAAGCAAGAGCTTGGAAAACGGGTGCCAGCAGTTCGGTTGAAATTCGGAATTAGGTAGTAAGTGAATACTTGGGCTTTTGGCCACCGATGAAAGGCCAGTCATGTAATTCAAAATCCATTGAGAAAGAAAAAGCCCATGCTTTGGTGTAGCACCGGTGGAGGCTACTCTTTATAGAGGTTATTTCCGATATCCTGGACTCAAGAAAGGAATGCAAAAATGACTGAGCGACTATATCATGGGAATATTCCACTGCTGAACGGCGAGAACTTGGCTAAGCCCATTGAGAACAGCTTACTCGAGTATAATCATTCCATCGTAGACTGAAGACCTGCTCCAGTCTCGAGGCAAAAGAGTGAAAGTGGGAATCGACATAGGGCGCTGTAAAGGCCATTCTTTAAAAGAGAAAGGCGTTGGTTTCACCTCCGAGAAGTGGTTTGGGACGGGCTTTGAAGATGGGTGTACAAGAGCTTGTTTACAATTGATCACATGATCGCATGCAACTCTCCTAGTCTCTTGGGGCGAAGTCAGCTGCTTAACCTGACCAATATAGGTGACGGTAGGTGTGACTAATCACTAATCTAATCTCAATAACTAAATCCCACATCCTGACATTCCAACATGTGACTCGCTGCCCGAACTTTCTTGTTTTTATGCTAGCAGGGGTGGTTCGGGTGGGTAAGAAACATAGTCCAGGAAGACTAATTGAGAATGGGGCCATGGACCAAGATCTCGATCCAGCCCAGAGTCAGGGAGGGAAAACCAATCTCAGAAGGGAAATCCGGATGAAAGAGCAAATTCCTTTCCCTATGGTCAAGCTGTTTCACTCCTTTTGAAACCCGAGTGGCTTCTGCTCTCTTCAATTTTTCATAAAGAATTGAGTGAGTCTTCCGCACAAGCAATAATTGAGTGACTTCTGCTCCTCGGCCTTCGGGAAAGTCTAAGCTGCTGCCCGTGAATCTGCCACTTGCCTTAACGAGTCGCTCTCTCTTTTCTCTTCTTTCATTCCTCCTTGCCTTCTTCTTAGGACTGCTTTCCTTCTCTGGGCATAGCAGCAACCAAGCTTGTAATCCCTTGAATGGGGGGTAAGCAAGTAAGTAAGGTGTAGTTGCAACAACGGCTTTCGCGTTAGCCGTTGCTTGGTTGAGGTCAAAGAAGTAAAGCCTTTTTCGGTAAAAAGCAAATGCAAACTAGCGAGGTAAGCGCATTCACGGCTCTCTTCAGCCAATTGGAAGAGGCATCCCCAGAATGGCCAAAATAAATTCCTTTCCAAAATCACGAGTTGAAGAGCATCGATGTGGGGACGAAAATGCCTTATTAAGTTAAGAAATGGTTTTACTTACAGATGGAATATCAAATATAACAAGTAAAAACCTATATAGGTAGCAGAAGGACTACGAATAGTAAGGAGGCAAATGCCAGGAGTGCCAGGCACATAGTGGAGGCGGAAATCAATACATGTCGGTGCGGCTATTCATTCATTTCTTTTTTCATTCAATATCTATTTACGTTCGAGCTATCGTCGAATCTCGTTCATTCCACTTTCCTTTTCGAGCTGTCGAATCAAATATAAATATATCAAGATCATGTGGGCATTCATAGGTAAAAAATCATATTGGTAAGTAAAAATGCCCTTAATTAAATAAAAAGTCCCGCCAAGCGGTCATCGGCTCGGCCGTTCGAGCGCTCATTTGTCTTCAATCCAATAGATCCGTCGGAAAGCGTACAAGCGTCTCTGATCAAATCGGTTGAGTTCTTTCCATTCGAAGTCTCCCATTCCCTATGTAATTCCCGCCTTCCCATATTCCATTCCCCCATGCCATCTATTTTCCGCTGAACTGGTATTGGTGATTGGTCTTTCCTGGAAGAACTCTCTATGGGCTAGTAAGAAGGCGTGTTCAAGCTCTCTTTTAGATGGAAGCCGAAAGAGTATCTCAAATAGACTTTCTTTTCGACCAGAATTTCACTTTCTTTAGATCGCAAGAAAGTGAAATTATGGCTCTTAGAGTCCTTTCCTTAGTAGCAGGATCCTATCATAGGCGCACTCAGTTGAGTCTAGTTCAGGAGTGAAGGAAGGCTCCAAGTAAGTTTCTTCAAGCACTGGGACTCTGAGGTCTACTCTTCTGGTAGTACGTGCTTGCCCTGTCCGCTCATCTGATCGAGAATCTCGAATCTGTTTAGCCTTGCTATCATCTGCTGGTCATCCCTTTCATTCAATCTGATGGTAACTGGAATCATAAATATGATGGGGCAATGAGGAAATAAATATAGTATAGCACATCTCTCCACGAATCTCTCTGTCTTGCTATTAGCCCTAGGCTTTCAAGTAGCAGTACCATTCTATGGTCTCTTCGCTGGAGTTCCCTCCTTTCTGGAGTTCACGACTTCTTTTATATGTCCGAATGTTGAGCCGATATAGCTTCTTTACAGCCTCTCATATGGGGTGAGGTGGATCAATAATAGGCCTTTCTGAAGGCATAGAAACTACATCTGAGGAAGATGCGGATATACAGATACGGAAGAGGAGCTCTACCCGGCGGGGTTGGCGTTCATCCCGTAGTTGGAGCGAATCACCTTCATTAGCTTAGTTCGAAATCCCCTTCTATTGGTCTGAGGGTGCGCCACATGGGAGGCCTTACCGCTTGGTCGGTCCACAATTCTTTTATGTAAATGTATCTGTTGTCACGGAGCCAGCGAAGGACATTAACATCCCATATTAGAGTATTACTTAATTAGTTTAGTATAGAAGCTTTCCCGACCCTTCTATTAGGCATTTTAGCTAGATGCTATTATTCCTCTTCGAGTAGCTAGGTATCTAGATCGAGTATCATACCATTTTCCAAAGAAAGATAGTATGCTAGAAAATGGTATGGTACCAGGAAAGGACAGCCCTTCGACCAGTCCTTCCTCAGGTCAGTCATGGGGAAGAACGAGAGGGGTACTGATCACTATCCGAATCTGCTACTGAATAAGAAGTTCTCACCTTACTATACGATGCAACCCGAACTCTTAACTCGGAATCGAATCCGCTCTTCCATTCTTTGAAGATTTGAAGGACGAAAGGCGGCTATTTCAGCCGTTGGGCTTGGAGGAGATTGATTTGGAAGTCTTGAGTGATGCTTTGAATAGCGTAGTTTTGAATTAGATCCAGTAGAGCACAGAGGGAATTAGCCACTTCCAAATCGATGTGTTAAGCATATGGTTGCATTTGAATTTAACCAGAAAAAGGTAGATCCTTTAGAGCCCAGCCCAGAGTAAAAGAGATTTGAAAGGTTATCGCAATGGAAGCAAGTGACTTCGAGGGCCATTGAAAGAGTAGAGCTCATTAGAGACCTTCCACTCCCAATTCAAAGTGTTAAGATGGCATTTAGTAGGAATCTCTTATCTTAGAGGAAGCTGTTCCCAAGTCTTTGCTGTTGATGCTACATATAAGTATTGGTGCTTGGGGCGTTAGGAGTAAAGGCATGGCGCATGGGATAGGAAGCTTAGAGGGGTCTTCCTGGTCAAGCACTAGAAGCGGGGAAGAACTACGGGGAAAGAACCCGGGAAAAGGGCGTAATCGGGGATGCAGGCCTTGCTCTCTCTTCCAAATCACTGGCGAACAAAACGCCCAGCCAAGGGAACGAGAGACCGTACAGGCACAGAAAGGTTTGTCCGTGACTCTTCAATCATGGTGGAACGGAATCTTCCGGAAATGGCAGGAACCGAAGCGAACGAAGGGGATTTCAGAGACCAAAACTCCTATGATAGTCAACTCGCCACTGGGAAGCAAAGCAGGAACTGAGAAGATCGAGAAGGAACACTAAGATATCCAACCATTGCCGTAGGAATAAGCGCGAGACCGTCCCAGGGGCGCGTGACAAGTACTCAGTCGTAACTTCTAGGTCAATTCCAGGATTGCACACAAACAAGAACGTCACGACTTAGGAACGAACAGGTGACTCACAAAAGCAACGGGGAAACAAGGGTCCAAAGAGCGCAGACTAGCCACGGAGCACTGGAATGGCATCAACACCACTCTTCCTCCGTCCTAGGACGGGTTTAAAGAAAGCCACCAATCCGTGCACGGAGGCGAAAAAGGGCATTCCAGTATAGCGTGTTGCTGATTCGCGGCTTTGTGGAAGGTCACCACTCTTCCTCCGCTAACAGTCAACGAGGTTAACCACCACAACAAGGAGGGATTTCGAACTGGAATGACTAAAGAAGAACTACAAGAAGCGACATCGAAAGAATGTCCTAGGGTGGTATAGAAAGGAAAGGAAACAAGCTGAGCTGCCCATCCTCACCTCCTCTCTTCAATTACATTCCCTGCGGACCCTGCACTTCTTTGGATTCCCCGTCTTCTCTGAATTCTCAATCCGCATCCTTTCTCTGCTAAAAGGTTTACTTTCCTTTGACTTGGCCTCTATCATTTTGAGTGAGCCAACCTTTATTGTATTGAACACGGAAACATTCTTATGAAAATGGGACCAGTTCACAAGTCCGCTTTCCGGGTGGAAAGGTGACACGAACCCGTACTCCTTCGGACCCTCACACCCCCGTCTCAACTTCCTGCGCTTCCGTCTTCTGAGCCGTTCTTTATTCGTCACTCTTCTTTTGAGCATTCAGCATGTTCTTCTTCGGGGATTGGAATATTTGGAATATTACTTTACTATATTACTTCTACTTCCGTATTCGTGGAATCCAACAAGGATTCTTGCAACTGCAACGTCTGGGCCTAGCTCAGATGCCTTTTCTTTTTTAGGATTTCGCCCCCTCTTTCAGTTCCTGATGGCTCATCTTTTCTAGCCAAATTCCCTTTCAATTCCGCGCTCCCTTAGAACCGTTCTCCATTCTATAAAACCCCAACCAATCCTGTTGATCCTGACCTACAGAAAGGGGTGAATGAGGTCAGAGAAGCCCTCGTCCGTGTTTCGGTGACCAGGAGAGTCAGCCGGAGATAGGTCTGTGCTTTCGTCAGGGGGTAGCTCGTAAGTACAAGTACCAGGTCTTGATCAGTCATCCAAAAGAGAGGGGCTCTGAGGACCAGTTTGACATCTCATTCAAGAGAGAGTGAGTCATCCATCCAATTCCTATGTTCACAGAGGGGCCCGAAAAAGAGAGTGAGTGAAAATGATGCACTACACGGACGCCATTTTGACCTTACGAAAGCAAGCCCCGAGCTGGTCCGTACCAACCAAGAAGATTGGCTTCATTTGCCATGTTGAGGGCTCAGAAGAAGCTCATGTTGGAAAGCAAGCATGTGCAAGAACCAATCAGGATACAAATCCCGAGGTCTTCCTGGATGGATTGACCTACGACTGATTGACTCAGGCCCTTTCTCACTGACTTCTTCCTTCATTCGGAGAAGTCATCAAGAATGGAACCAGTGGAAAGTCGTATGCAGAAGAGAAGTGCAAAATGGGCAAAGACGAAGACTTTGGAAGCGAAAGACGCACTGATTGACGCTCTTCCAGCCCAGCTGCTGTTTATTGAGCTCAAAGTGGATGAGAGAGAGGCTTTTCTCTCTATGCTATGGTCTTATCAATTGCCTAGTCTCGGTTCAAAGACAGTGGAAGGATTCATCCATCAGCCTTTCTATCTCCACAGCGCTGACCTGCACTTTCCACCTAGTTCACCGACCTCACGAGTAAGATTTGGCTCTCTATTGTCCACCAAGGTAGTTTACTTGCTTATATATAAGGAAACTCCACTGCGACTGAGCGATCTCATCGATCTGACCTTCCTACTCTTGACTGACTCTAAGACTCAGTCTTCTGACTTGGATTGGGGTCAATTCAACTCTATCCTCTTGAAGCACCCTGCTTCCTTTACGTACAGCTAAGGTTCTTTCACTCCAAGACTAGTTGCCTTAACGAATTGATATGCTTTTGTGACACCAGCGAATGCTGAATACAATGAAATCAGAACAGACCATATTTCTTACAGAATTAGGATAATTCTAACTCTGAATAAGCTCTTTTGATCTATTAGCACCTTTGGTAGCCAGAAAGAGGATATCATAGAAAGCATTCACAGTAGTTTCTACGGTCACTGATCAAAAGCACATTCATTCAGTAAGGGATTTATCCTCTTAGTAGTGTAACCTAGCTCAATTCACCTCATTGATTCCTTCTACAAGCCTGAAATATCGATTCCTCCTTACAGAGCTACTAACATTCCTCCTTTCTTTCTAGCTTGATTATCCTAGTTACTTCTCCACTTAGTCCCTTTTTTATCGCTGGAATCCCTACTTCCACATGGTGATTCTTTATCATTGGTTTCCTATAGGGGAGTACCTTTACCAGTTAATAGATAGATTGTCCCTGGTTCTATCAAAGCAGCTTCTTCAAGCCTGGTCTATTTGTACTCTGAATTGGGGAAGAAAAAGAAATTGGAGGAGCGTGCATCTTATATTCGATAGAACTACGATCTACGAGTACTACTTAAGTACTCACTATGAAAGGGACTTTGCAGCAAAATAAGAAGCCCTATTGGTGTGCCCCACTCGGGGAAAGCACGAAATAAAGAGTACTATAAAGTGACTGATTAGGATTGTTTATAAGGGCAGTGAAAAGAATATGACTAGCCTTTGTTCGGGCATTAGTCTTTTCTAGCTAGCTTGACTCGATGCTTGGTCACTAGCAAACTTGTCCCTCCGCGCGCGGATCCATTCTTATTTATTTATTTATTTAATCTAAGGAGTTATATAGGCCCACTCTTTTCTTTGTCCAACCTGAACTTCGAGGCGCTCGGCTGCTGCGAGTGCTGAAGCCCAGTCCTTCACTTATTGGCAACTCTAGCTCAGCCCACTTTTTGACTCCATGAGAAGAAGATTCTCCCCCATCTCGGTTAAGTCCAAGATCGATGGTTGTGAACTGCTTCACATAGTCCAGAACCGAGCCTGTTGAGACACATTAGACTCTGACGGGAAAGGTACTCTACGTTCTCAGGAAGGAACTGAAGCTTTCCACCCTAGTCTTGTGGATCACTTGCTTACATACGTTATTATGCTGCTGAAGCGACAGAACCGACTGTATAGTCAACAGAAGCAGCTGGATCAGTTGATTCAATAGCTCAATAGTTGACTCAATAGATCACTTTCTAAGGGAAAGAATATACTTTCAGAACGAAACTATCCGCTTTCCGAGCTCACTAGATTGATCCCAAAGAAAGCGCATTCGTTCGATTGCCTTCAAACTAGCATTCGCATGTTGGTTGTTCCCCACTAAACATCTCGGGTTCCGGTGAAAGTGAAGGTTCGGACCTTCCCGACTTGATCTATCTTTTCTCTCATTCCGGACTTACCTATTCTACTTCGTACCTTGGATCTCATTCCTTTTCACATTTCATTGACCTAGCTTTACTTGAGAGAGGAGGGAATGGTTGACGAGACTTTCTTCTTTCTCCTGAACTGCCTTACCTGTCTTTGAAGAATGCTTCTAACCTTCCCCTGTCACCGGGGACTACTAAGAACACTTTCACACTGACTCCTTCCTTATATTATAATATAAGCGAGTAAACTACCATAGCACAAGCGCTAAGCGATAAGAATTCCTCCTTCACCGGAACTCTACAACTTGTCTTCTCTTCACCAGTATCTGGGCATCTGTGGCCATCTCCCCCTGCATCTTCATACTCTAGGTCCAATCCTTTGCCATCCCACTTCTAATCCAAATCTCTTCATTCCGCTCCCAGGTCCAATGTGCGGGTAGTAAGCCCCTGATTCCTCTCCCTGTGGGCCGATGGAAAGAAGTGAAGAACGTGGGTGGAAGCTTGAGAAGGAGACCACAAGCTATTGGAATCCATCTTCCGAAGTTCCATCTGCTTGACACCGACCGGGAGGGGCGAAACAATGAATCAATTATCCAGTACCAGATCCATCGGTCATAAATCTTTCTAGAATATGGCTGCCTCCACCCATGTTGAAATCAAATTCTCTGTCATCCCCTCCATCCCATGCTTGGAAGCTAGACGTCACCTGCGCTGACTCAAGGCACTTTAGTCCCTATCCATCCGAAGAACCTAGGTGCCCCACCTATTTGTTCTCCTGAAGCAACGAACTAATCTCCACCTCCCGCCGACTACCAACTGGGAAAGCGGATTCAACAGATGCAAAAGAAGATGGCGATGGGGATCAGCCGTGTAATAAGAGGTAGGATTTGATTTGTCTACGAGGTTATCGTACTGCCCTCCAAAGTAAGTCTCCTGCGGGCCTCTTCCTGATTGGCCCCATTCGTTTATGTCAAAAAGCCGGATACCTTCTAGCCCGTGCTAGCTCTTAAAGGGAGGATGCTTCCCCGTCCCGATTCGCCATTGGCCCAGGCGCCCAAGGCATTCTCAATTATCGCTTCACTAAGTTGGGGTGCCTCTACTCCATTGGAATGGTATGTGGGCCTTCCTCAAGCAATCCCCTATGACTCAACCTTTGTTCTTGTGCAAAAGCGTCCTCCCCTTCCTGTTTTTCGAGCTCACTAAGGCAAGCGGCTTCCTCAAGCGCCCCATTTGTGTCTGTCTGCGATCGTGCCTAGCCGGGCAGTTCATCAGGAGCAGCTATCTGGGACCAAGCACTCTTTATTTTCTGGTAATATATATAAAGTAGGTGTCGGGTTTGTTAGGCTATACCTAGGATCCGCCTTCCTTGTACTGTTGTAAGTTGGGAAAAGGTGCCCAAAGCCAAAGGGCTATCTACGGATTAGCTTCTAGAGACTCGGCCTCTGTTCTCGTGAGCTAGGTTTCAAAAAATAGAAAGGTATTGCTTCTAATAGTTGCTCGTTCATAAATTGACTCGACCACTTGTTAGTCTTGCTACACTACACGACACGAGTCTAGGGTGAAGTTGAAGCAGATACGGTCAAGTGAAGTCGACTTCACAAGTGATTTAACATACCATATGGAAATAATAAAAAGAGAAGGGTCTCGCTGCTTAAATAATAAATCTTCTTTTCTCGCCACCCGGCTGCGTATCCCCGAAAACTTCCCTCCTAGGACTGTTGTTTCAAGAATCTGACCTTAGCAACCCGAAACGTGAGCGGGGAAGCTGACTACACCTTACGACTTGAGTTTGATTTCCGCAGTGCTCTATGAGCCGACTGCAAGCACATACCTATGGATCTATGTCACCAAAAGCAACCACCCCAGAAAGTCTACCAACCAGCACAGATCCTCCCAAGCAACTTCCAACTGCGCCAACTAGACCAAAAACATGTATCGAAACCTGGCCAAACTTCCTATCTCCTCGTTCGCCGCCCCGGAAAGCCTTCCCCACCAACTCCATCTTCACTTCTTGACTTCTTGTTCTGATTATGAGGGAAACGGTTTGAAATCCATAACTAGGGATCCGCACTCCTACGTGGACATCTAGAAAGGGAGTACTTGGAGACAGAGAAAGTGATTGTGCTACGCAATACTATAATTGCAGGTTCGCTAGTTGCTCTCCCTTGTTCTCTAGGTTCGGTAACCTGGGTAGCTAAAGGCAGCCTTGCTTCCCGTTGTGGTGTAAATCTTTTGACGCAAATCCTTTTCTTTTAGGAAGATTTAATTACGATATTGACCTTCCTTGCTCAGCTTTTCCTCTCCCGGAGGTGATCTGAAGAAAGAGAAAGGATTATTCCGTGTGGCTCGTCCGGATTGTTCTGATGGCTGGTAGCGGTTGGGCGCGGTTAGAGCAGGAAGTGCGGCATTGATGGGTTATTCAAATAAGAGGACTTCACCGATCGATCAAGTACTAGCATAAAGTAGAGCTTGGATAGTTGTTAGGGTCTATATAAATGTGAAAAGCAGATTCCCCTTCTCGTTATCCAAGCCGCGGTTGAACAGTTCGAATCTCGACTAAGAATCTACGCTTTTGCAGTCGATTGATGATACAGAGAGCTTTTCCTTTCTTTTGGGGAATCCCAGCTATTAAGGAGAAGATGGAGCTGTTATGTTCAGTTCAGCAATTATGAAAAGTAAGCCGACTAATAGGAAGTCATACCGTGCCTGTGAATGGGTATTCTATTGATCTATGTTATTTGTTTGTAGAGAAGTCGAGTATTGATCCACGCGGAATAAGAAGGACTTGCTATCCAATGCATGTATTTTACCCTTATGCGATGATTTGGCTTCCTGTCTTAGCTGATAATTCAGAACTGGATGGTATTAAAGAATGGGAGCAGGGCTTTAATAATTAATAAAGAAGAATTTTTGAAGAAAGGGCGCTATAAACCCCCGTCTTACCAGAGAAAGGAAAGTAATTAAGAGTTCGATCAAACGGGAGAGTGAAGGCCGTTAAGGTTCATATACGAATATGTGGATGTAGTGCTTTTCAAAGCCGACTTATATGTATATAGGCGAGAGGCTGAAGCAACTGCCTTGCGATGAGCCGGGGATCCCGTCATAGAATATTTCAATTAGATCGAACCTCTACTAACAAGCAGAAGTGAGGAAAGCGGCGTGGGCGTGGTACATTCTGCGGCATTTGCCTCTTCTCCTTGGCTTAGTTCTTCCTGCCAATGCGATCAGCCAATTGGACGGGGTTTGGGGATTTTTCTCACATTGAGATGGTTTCTATTAAAGGAAATCTGGTCACAGCCAAAAATCCCGAGAAAACGTAAAAATTTCTCTTTTTTAGTGCTAGAAACCCGAAAAATTATCCTACTTTCTAGGACGGTTCCTCCCATACTACACTCTACGCCTGATTCCGTCTAGAAGAGCCTAACCAATAGGTGGATCAAGACATCCCCTTTAACCGTAGTCTACATGCCCCGCTTTCGCACAACTATGAGACCAACCTGGTAGGGACGTCATTGATCAGAGCCGTGGATGGACCTTCACGAAAGAAGCAAACGTAGAATGGCCTGCCCTCGTTCTCAATTAGTCGGTGAGTTGGCTTCACTTCCGGGGACCGGCCCAGCCTTTCAAGTCAGGGAAAGGGCGCTACTGGGCGGAAGCTACTATGTTATCTCACGTTCTTCATGAGGACGAAGCCAGACAAGCCCTGCACTCACTCAATCGAGGAATGCAATTCAATCGAGGAATGCAATCCGTCAAACAGAAGAAAGAAGATAAAAAAGCAAACAAAAGTTTTGATCTCCTATCTGCTCGACTCTAGCTATTCAGGTCTAATTTCAAGGTAGTTTACTTTCTTATATGATAATATATAATAGTACTCTCTATTTATATATAATAGTCGTAGGAATGGAGTATTAATGTCTACGACAGGAGCAATGGGAAAGGCAGGGCTAGTCGATGAAGTGCCAGGACGGGGGGCAACCATGCATGGTACTTCTCGACCGTGTCTCCGAGGGACAGTGATCTCTACCGTAGGTGAACTAGCCGCTATAAATATTCCTGATTGAGCTCCATCTTAGCGGAGCAGATTGCCTGCCCTCGCCTACGTACAGAAAGAGGATTTCTGCGTGACAAGGATGCTCCCTGTGTTGCGACTTAACTAGCTTTCACACCTACATTTGACTTGGAGACCCTTTTTTCCAATGATTTGGTGTTTCTTGACCAGATTAGACTTCCGACTAATCGTCTATACATGGTTCTTTGATTTGTCCGGAATCTATTTCCCGAGGGATGTTGTCCAAGTAGCTAGGTAGCTAGTTAGTTAGTTGTTGATATGAGTCTTACTATTGAAAGAGGTCTTTTCCAGAAGATTGAACTAAGCATAAGAATTCCTTGTCGCATAAGTAGCGACCTGCACGAATGGTGTAACGACTGCCCCGCTGTCTCCGACATGGACCCGGTGACTGGCGCTATCTATTGTCGCCTCTTTTGGCTCTGAAAATTAGTATTTGCAATTTGTGAGGGTCGTTCTAGCTATATACGTTCGTGTCTTTCTCTATGCCCTCCGTAAGTAGCCCTCAGCTTGGTTGCTATTCTTTTTCAATCCAGCAGATTCGAAGCTATAGTCCCTGTGCCTTCTTCTTTTGTCTCTGATATGTCTTGCGTTGAGAAGTCTCTATCTTTCTCCAGCCAGAGATTGCAATCGCAGAGGCCCGGACAATAAGGCGCGTTAGCCTATCTATAGTAAGTAAGGGGCCTTTTCTTGCTGGGCTTGAATGCGTACCTTATCTAAAGCTATTTGCTTTGATGTCGAATTCGTCTAGAAAGCGGCACGACCCCGGGTTGATTAGCGAACCAAGGAAAATTGCATATCTTATGAGAACTCAACCTCTTAAAATCTTGACACCCTGAAGACGAAGGTCATTGTAGCAGCGCAGAGGCGAATTCGTCATCTGAGTCGTCGGTCGTTTGCGATTACCCGCGGAAGGAAAGTATACTAGAGCTGTTACCGTTTTGAAAAAAAATCCCTCCCGTAGTAAGCATAGTTTGACTAAAGATCGACGTTCTCCTTCGTTAAGCGGAGGTTAATGCAACCAAGCCTTTCGTTTAGGTACTCCTTATCCTTACGTGACTGATCGATTGTGGAATGAGAGAGAAAAGGGCGAGAAAAAGCGGTCATGAATAGAGCAGCACCCCACCTATCGGAGTGTCCAAGTTCCCCCGCGGGTAGTCCAGCATAGGCGTTTCTAGAAGAAGAGTTCAATCTCTCATCTTAGACCTTCCAGCTTTCTTCCCCAAAGACGGATTACCCTCTATGAGCAAGTAGCGCTTTTCCATTATTACATTAGTATATCAAATACCCGGACTATATGGCAGCCGCTCCCCAATTCTGATTGATTATCCAGGCGAAAGCATTCCTATGAACGAACAATTACAACGGTTTAGCAGCCGGTTGGATGAAGACAAGTTGGTTTCTCATGCTAAGAGATTGAGTGGATTACTGCGTATAACCATCGATTAGGCAAGCTGGTTCACAAGCAAAAGTAGTGATCTTACGGGCAACGAACTGCTATTTATTATGTTATGTCATTTTCCACATACCTATGCCTCGGGGTACTCTTTTATATGGATCTTGGTCCGTGAGTCGATCTTAGTCGGCGGTTGCCTCCTTTCATCAAGATGGGCCAAATGACCTCCACTGATAGAGAATACATGAGTTATAGGCAGCTCAGCAGAAAGTTAGTGACTCCATAATTAAAGGAAGCTCATGATATAACGACTGGGGCAGGCTTTGCGTCAATAACTAGGTTATCCAGAAGAGAGTTCCGCCAATTAGAAGTGGATTTAGTACATCGTTCCATTCTGTTCAGGTAGAGTTGTTGTCTGGTCAAAGACCAGCTGGTTCAGTCAGCATTAGAGCATACATAAAAGAAGCATTTTCTTATCTCTATGCAACCCTTGTTCGGAAAGAAAATGCCTTATGTTAACTTAACGTCCAGGTGCGGTACGGCGAGAATATCTAATTCAAATAGGAGGGAGGGCCATCACATCGAAGGAACATCGTACTACACCCTGAATTGCTATTCTTTTGTATTTTCAATCCAACTCCCCTAATCTCCCGCATCCAGCAACAGTTGGAGCAGCTTGCTTAACTATCACTTCTTCGTCAATACCAATTCTTGGGTTTTCCTCACTCTGTCGCTCCACGGTCGCATTCTTTGCTTTGCTCCTAAGGCTCACTGTTCATCAATGGCATGCCCCACAGCGTAAGCATACATCTATCCAAAAAGAAGAATCTTAGTCATCACTGTCTACAAGGCTCGTGTAGAAATTCCACTCACGAGCCGTCACCTTTCATCTTCCAGTAAGCTACTACTTCAATGTGGTGTTAGTCATCACGGGGAGAAGGAGGAGGAAGACCTATTTCAACCGAAGAGAGTAGGGTCCCCACACCGACAACGAGTCATCGATTCCCTCTCTTCCCGGATTCCCTTAATAGCTTAAGTCGATCTCTAGATACGTTCCATTCTCTTTGACCTGGATATGTCCCCTCGTGGTATACCAAGAGGTGTATAAGGTGGAGTTAGCAACTCTTCTTTTCAGGAGATCCCCAGTAGTTTAGTCAGATGGTCGACTTGCACCAACAGAAACTCTTTCTTTCTCATCTTTCCTTAACAAGTAAGCAAGTAAACTACCTTTATATATAGATATTCTGGAAAAGTCGAAAAAAGTCGAAACTCATTAAAGGTATCCCTTACTTTATTTTATTCTTAAGACTCCCTTAGGAGATTCAAGATTGAGGAGGGTTAATATTTAATATTAATTATCCAGGGGAATTTTAGCTCAGACAATACTACTCTATTTCTCCTTGAACCTTAAGTGAGCTACCGATCATAACTTCCTTATTCAAACTTAACCATTGAAGACTAGCCCTTGAAACCTGTGGTTTGGATGCCCTTAAGCTATTATTGGATGGAAAAAGTATACAACAGATGCATTCACCGATTCTGACTAGCCCAACCCCTTCTCTGTGGTTCTTCTTGTTCATTTGAATCCGCGTTGTTACTAGCTTTGTCAGTACCTTGAGTTGATCTACCAAGGCTAAGTTCTTTCTTTCATTCCTTTACCGAGCTACGGATCCAGGAGCTTCACCTTGGCGCTACTATTTGCTATAACAAGAAGAAAGCTAAAACGCGGACCTTTGAGACTGAACTTCGATGCCCTCGCCTGACGCAGCCCCCTTCTGCTTCTGCTTAATCCGTCCGTCCCGGCAAGGTCAGCAACCCCAGAACCACTCTCTTGTTTCGACCCCCCTCGAGCTCTTCTTGAAGATCTCGCTAATGATCTCACCATTTAATAGTCGTTTTATCGAGTAGATATGGAAGATCACCATTTCTCACTTCTGGATATTCATATTCTCTTTCGGAGCCTGAGCGGATCCGAATTCTGTAGTATATCATCCATATTTACCTACCTTGCGGGCGGAAATCCTATTCTTCTGAGCTTTAGACGTTCAGTTCCTTATCTGGTCCGACACACACGCATAAAGGATAAAAGAGCAGCTGTCTAGCCCACTGAAAGGGTCATTCGTAAGGATACGGGGTGGGTCCACTTGTGCTGAAGTGACGGAGTTTAGAGTTCCTTTGCGTAATTAACGGTCACACCCTTTCTAGATCTTGATGTGCCCCTCCGGAGCCTATGAAGAGGAATCGATTGAAATAGATCGGATGATAGAGATCGAAAGGTAGTCCCATTGCGATAGGTGTCGGCTGGGCATCTGGTTTATTAGAATGACAAGAAATCCTTTGGGTGCAAGGCTGGATGCATGGGAGTGTCACGTACGGTTTTGATGGGGTAAGGCTTTTTGGGCCAGGATAGCATCGGAAAGTCTCATCTTCTATCTATGGACGATATCACCACCAATTAAAGGTACAACTAAGGCCTTTCTATGATAAGCGTTGACCATAGTGTCATCAGGTCAGGGACCCTCTACTGAGCTTCCAGCTACAGCTACTGAAAATAGGCACAACAACCTAACGAGATATGGATCGCCCCATACCAAGATTGGGAGGAAAGCTAAAACTTTTCAGTCTACTTCTTCTCAGCAAGTGGTCAAGATTCTTTCCTGGAGTTGAACACGGTTCTTATTAAGCTGTAGATGAAACTTCAGTCTTCTCCGCAGGTCATCATCTGGTGGAGAAAAGTCACTCTACCCCGGGGAAAAAGGCATAAAGCCGATTTTAGACCAGAAAGGAGATTGAAAGTCGAAAAGTGGACTCCACCCCGAGAAAAATGGCATCAACCACTTTTTAGACCATAAGTGACCCTCTCGATAGGCAGGATAATCGTGTGTGGAAGGTTTCCGGAGAAAGATAGGCACCACAAGCCATTTAATTAGAAGAAAGAAATCCTTCACGATACCTTGGACGGGGGTCGTTATCAACGAGCAAGAACTAGTCTGATGGTCGCCCCATAAAAGTGGAAACTTGCGAGGGTTCATCAGTCCTAAATGAGTAAGTGGATCTCTTCGATCTCGGGATAGTACCTATATACAATACTGGAAGAATGAGATCTTCAGGTTGGCAAGGCGAGCCCCTAGAGGATGAGAATCCAAGGCATAATTCTTCAATCAATGGAGAATCCCCGGCTATAGAGCCAGTCTAAAAGGAATTGATAGGTATGCTTGCCTCTATCTAGAATACCATTACCATTTTACTTAAAGCAGTTCCGTAGAACAAGCTTTTAGGAAGAAATCCATTAGAAGTCCAACTGCTTAGTAAAGGGTCGACTGAGCGAGTCTATTGCAGCCTCTTTTTAAGGCAGGAATAACTAGGTATGACAGTAGCGAACCAGCAGCAAAAAGCAAAGATGGGTCTTGTCTTGTTAGCAGGAGTTGTTAGCAGGCGGAGGAGACATGGAATATTTCTACATTGGAGGTGGTGCTCCTGTAGGGGAGGGGCTTCTAAACCCATACCCTGCATTTCCAAGCAAGGGTGGCACTCAGTAATAGGGTTAGTTAGGTAAGCACGAACCACGAAAAGAAGAATCGCCCTTGAAATAGATGGGTGGTATTCTTGTTTTGAGTAAGCCCCCCAGGCCCCAGGCCCAAGAAAAGAAAAAGAAAAAGAATGAATGGTTAGAAAGTATGCCTACGCGAACGATTTAGTATGCCAGGCCTGCGGTGAAAGCAGGTCTTATGCCAACCTATCCTTGTGAAATTCGGATACGAGAATGAATCCGGTTGGAAATGAGCCTTTCCTTCGCTTTCTAGCAGCAGGTCCCCTGGCAAGCGAAGCTAACCTTTCTTACTTGTAATTGAGTAATGGCAGCCTTTAGCTTTAGGTACGATAGCAGGTACTGTTCTAGTGGGCCAGCCAAGCCAAGCCCAAGGAAGACTGACTTAGTCGACCAAAGGACAGGACAAGTCTGTTCCTGCTTCGTTTTCTGTTCCCGATTCAATCTTCACCTTTCCTGAATGAAGAAAGAGAGTGAAAGAGAAGAGATCAGTGCAATAGGTACAGAGGGGAGAGAAACTGTCTTCGTTCGGTTCGGCAGAAGAAAGCCGAGAAAAAGCTGGTTGATTCTCATCTCATAGTTAACCAGGAAAGACAAAGACCGATAACCATAACCGTGGCGCTATCTGTAGCTTGAGCCAACCAACCTTAACCTTTCGCTTGTTGACCGTCTTTCACTTGCTTTCGAACTCCTTCGTACCCTTACTTGATCCCATCTTCTCGAATAGGAGACAGAGTACAGCCCCTTACTCAATAGGGGGCGAAGAGCTCATATTCCAGAGGGTGAAGGCATTGAAAGAGGTGGCTAACTTTCAGGGAGCTTCTTTGTTTATGTCACTAAGCGGGCAGGTCTCTGGAGTGTGCTTCTATCGCCCGAGCAAGAGAAGGGCTGCAGATGAGCTATCAAGTCGTGCATTTCTCCCGAAAGTGAGGAGAATGCCCCGGTTATCCTTATCCGTATCGGTCTTTCCGGGCTAACTATTTCAAAGATTCACTCTTTCCCCTGCTGGGCTTTGGCTTTCTTCTTTCTTAATGGCAGGCCAAGCGGCCAAGTCCCGTGCTTTCGGAATCCTTTCTTTTAGGAATTTCCACGTGCAAGAACTTCTACTCTCATTGATTGAGGTGCCCTCGCTAACTCCGAGACAGGCAACCGCGTCTATCCCGCCATTACATCGAGGTGAGCCCACCAGTTGCTAGTCTGAGTCTCTGTTCATTTCTCTAGTACCAGAATCAGACGATTCTAATCAGACGATTATATGGATTTTGTCGATGTTCACGAATCGTCTGCCTGTGTGGAACGCCCTTCGACACAAATCTTTCAAGTCTGAACCCCAAGATGGGGAATTGCAACTATAGATAGATCCGCCCTTTAGTGAGGACACCGCCTCTCTTCTCTTATCCTGATCTGTCTTTCCTGGGTATCTGTTGTTCATTTCTCGGGTATCTGAATCATACGATTATGAAAACGATTCGATTATGAATTCTACGTGTAAGAAGTTCGTCTGGCCTTCCTTTGGGGTACAATCAATGTTGATGTTGATTAGAGGCCTTATCCCACTTCGGGATAATTATAATTATAATTAAGGGATGACGATACTGGTACAAACAATAGATTAGAAGCCTTTTCCCACTGGAAGGTGAAATAAGTAGTGGGTTTCCGAAAGACAGCCTTCTCTATATTTTATGGCTTGACTTTCCTTCTTTGATGCCAAAAAGGGTTCTCAAAAACGTCGATCAACTAATATCATATATAATGATCGCCGAGGAGACTCGTTTGGAACTGAACTTCGCTCGCTCTCTTTCTCAGAATCAAGCTTATGAATGGGGTAAAAACCCTCTTTCTTTTTTTATTAAAGTTGAGATGGGCTTGGTGTGAAGTGTACCTTATTAGTACAATACAAGATCGAAAAGTTTGGAGACCATTCCAAGTGAGATGCCAAAAGACTCCCATGTCTTTCTTGGTTGGACCAACCCAACCAGTGATTTCCTGAATTGGGATAGTCAGAATCAGTCTCTCTTTTTTTGGGGGAGAGCAGAGCAGTCAAAGAATGAAGCAAAAAAAATGATTTTTATAGAATGGCTATTCATTACCATTTGTCCTATAGAAACGGAGATGGCCAAACCATGGCAATTAGGATCTCAAGACACAGCAACACCTATGATGCAAGGAATAATAGACTTACATCACGATATCTTTTTTCAATAAAGAAGCCCCGCTCCCTAAGGGGCCCCTCTCTGATAAGGAAGCAAAGGAAAGAATCTCAATCTTATGACAAATCTGGTCCGATGGCTGTTCTCCACTATCCGATGGCTGTTCTCCACTAATCACAAGGATACCTACTTCTTTTATCTCTTTTTTTTGTTTCTCCATGGTTCTATTCTCCTTTTCTCCGTCCACTTACCCGGTACGCTGTTAGACTCTAACTATGGGGTACTAATCATACAAACCCTGGGCGGAAGCTCGGGGATTTATTTCATCCTAAAAGCACGGAATGATTTCGAGAGAAAACTTTGTTTAGATTCATTTATGCTAAGCTCCCTTTCTCTATGTCTATTTAGCAACCAACCGTATGCACCATTTGTATGTCTGATTTGGTTGCTCGCTAGGTTCGTCGTACCCTTGGAGAGGGACAGGAACTTTCACTTTCTATTCCTATTGGTATTGATAGGAAGGATATTCGTAGTTCCTGATCAAGAGTGGGGCTTATTTTTCGTTCAGCAAATAGCATGGCTGACCGGCTTTACTATTATTTCTCGGGTTAATCTGCCCTTATATCTTTCTTTTCTATCTCGATTTACTACTCTATTTATCTTTGGATTTCTTTCAATATTCTTTGGATTTCTATTTATTTTGAGCGTCCCGCTGCGGGACTCAACCGTTACAGTGATAGCCAAATTATTATGCCCTCTCTCGGGGGCTTTGGCTATTTTCTTTTTCCTTAAAGCGAGAAGTTGGAAAGAGAACTCTTTCACTTTTTTTTGTTTTAGTCTAAGTAGTCTCTTTATGTGTTTAGTAGATAAGAACGCCGAAGCTGCCCCTTCTCTACTAAGTATTATTACTTTCCCATTAATACTACTCGCTTCTCTGGCATATTTCCAATGGAGAAAACACCCCCATTTTCTTCCTATTTTAGAGTTCTTATTAATAAAGGGAAGGCTCTGTTTTTTGGGAGTTTCTACGGGGCAGTTGGAGTGCTGGTAAGTTGTTACGCACCCGAAAGGTTCGGCGGATGGACCCAATACTTGGCCCTCAGTCTTATCTTACAAATCTTGTTCACCGAATTTTTGAGATTTACTTTTGATATTCGGGGGGAGGAGAAGGAGAAGCGTGACGAGAATTATAAGAGAATGCGAAGGATATTCATTCTCTTAGGTTGGATTTATGTTCATTCGCTTCTGCTTCTTGCTCTCAAAATGAAAAAAGACTTGTTATTCAATGGACATGGACCTGATTGAACCAGTAAAGGCATGGGGAGTTTTTGGGCGTGTCATCTCACAGCGAGATTTTTCTTATATATGTAATTGTCTGTCCGACTTTTCTGTCTTGTATCTATTTACAGCTATGAGTCACAACAATGTTAACCAACTCTTCCAGTCTTGTTTATATATCGAATTTATTGTTGTTCGTTAGAATCGATTACTGTTGTTTTATCTGACGCTTTCTTGTGACTCGTCACGGTTGCTATGTTAGCGACGGATGTAAAGGTATCAATATGAATGAGAAGCCTATGTTGTGGACCAAGTTCAGATCGACCAAGTTGAGTGATGAATGAATGAGTCAATGAGTTCGAAATGCATGTATTAAGCATATGTTCATCGATCTAGTTGTGAGCCCGAGATAGACCGTTTTTCGCCCTCCGGGTAGGTCATTTGATCGGTAGAAGGGGGCCGCGGACCGAAACCTTAACCTGCCGGTAGCTAGGGGCTAGGGGGAGGAAAGCGGATCCGGAAGAACGTCCACTTCATGACCTGAGACCCGCCTAACCCGCACATGGGAGAAGTGGGAGCTTCAGATGCGAGACACAAGGATAAGTCCCTTTCGCTCGTTCCAGAAACGGAAAGAACAGACAAATTGAGGCTCGAGAGACCTTACGCTTCCATTAGCAGGATCCCGAAAAAACCCCTAATCTCAGGTGCAGGGAGGTTTCTACCTGGGGATGGGATCGAATCGAATGCCTTAATACGTATGCACCGATCACTGACAGGACGAACAAGTTTATCGAGCGTAAGGAATCGGATATACTTTCTGGAGCTAAAGGAACTCCTTTCCTTTATCGAGCGTAATGGACGAACTCTTTTCTTTTATCGATCAAGGAACGATACTCAATCCTTCGAGCAAGGGACGAGACGAGGAAGCGAGCAGTCTGGAGCGAGCGATCTAAGGATTCCCCTGGATGGAATAGGTTCGGAATAAGAGGAACGAGAAGAAGAGTACGGTGCATTGGCTCCAGCTTCCGATGTTGGTGATTACGGGTTCTTCCGGCTTCGCATTCCATTTAGATCGGATCCAGGGCTAAGATCACTTGTTCGTATGTACTTCCCACCTCACATCCTCACATCGGGTCAGGGATTTCAGTCAATGGATTCGATTCCTCTTCCTCTCGGCATTCAAATCCGATGCCACAGACATGCTTGACTACCACAGACAGGAGACCGCCATTACTACTTGACCAATTAGTAACACAGGCTCGGTGGCTAGAGGAGAAAAGCAGTCAATCTTAGTGCCTTAGGGTACTTTAGCTATTCCTATTCATTCAGGTTTAGGTGCTAATTACAATCCCGAGAGAAGGGAAAACATGAACGGAACACATAGAGTCTCGTTCTTTGCCGAACATGTGGTGGAAAACCTTTAGAATGCTTCTTCGAGCGCAGTCATTCGAAGTGCTTCTTTCATATTATTTATCATAAACTTATGTTGATTCGTTTCAGGATCCCTCGAGAAGAAGTCAATTCCAAGCAAGATTCTTCCTCAAGTAGTCCATTTACAATTCCCTGAGCAGCGCCCGATTCGCTACCCGACCCATCATATCGTAATTGCGTTATCGATGGGAAGCCTTCTGACAGAGGAGAAACTAAGGTTCGTTATAGAGGTGAGGAGTACGAGTCTCGTAATCGGGAGCCAGATCGTACCCCAGAAGCTACATAAATTGTTGATAGCATTCATTAAATTGTTGATAGCATTCATTCCCAGGGTGACTTTATTCCCTAAACTAAGGAGAGGGCGAAGCGAAAGGAAGAAGCTTGATTTCCTGTGTATTCCCGGGGGCTACATAAAGAGATGGATTTATTCCCATAAGCTCAATTGATTGCTTAATTCCAAGTCTTTTCGTTCCATTCAATCTCCACAGCGGATTGAAAGAGAAACTACGGCTACGGCGACTTCGCTCGTTGCTTTTTGGCCGGCTCCCCATAAATGCTCGGTTTGACCAGTAAGATCAGTACATATCGGTTATTTCCCCTTCACTGGTTGAACTAGACGCTTTTATTTGCAGTCTCTAACTCCCGATCCGGGTGAAGGGATTGGATGAGCCGCCCCTCGAGGCAGATAACCTTCGTTCTGGTGCTGCTTGCCCAGGAGGTGTTCAATTCATAGAGCATGATTGGGAGTGTCCATCTGATATTTGAAAGAATCTGCAAAGGAGGGCGAATTACCAGTCCATTTCTCTCTGTCCAACGAAAGGAGGGGATCTACCCC
The DNA here is from genome assembly GCA_008009225.1 of Acer yangbiense. Lineage (NCBI taxonomy): Eukaryota > Viridiplantae > Streptophyta > Magnoliopsida > Sapindales > Sapindaceae > Acer > Acer yangbiense. The sequence goes on along the minus strand of VAHF01000263.1, from coordinate 203,110 downwards.
CAAAAGGTATGGCATATGATCGAATATAATATATAGTATCCTTATTTCGCCTATCTCCTTCTCCAACTACTAGAGGTGCTGTATTTCTCGAATATCCGCTTGAAGTGAGAACTCCTAGCCACTGGCTATAGCTGATGAGTTGCAGCACACGAATGAAGGTGGGACTGGAATGGATTGATAGAGTGATCTGGAGTGGAAAAGGACCAAGGATGATTGTTAGGCCGAAAGTCGCGGAAGGAGTAGCGAGTAGGAGCTGTGCCCTCGATTGGGCTGTGTGTGAAATGCTGGACACGTAATGACCACAACAATGATTCTACGTAGTTTTGGTAGGTGTGAAGGCAGTTATAGCAAGTGTGCCGGTATTGTTAAGCCGGCGCAAGGTGAGACTGGGGGTCAAGGGTGGTACTAAATGGAGTCCCGATTCAAAAGTCATTGCTACTTCAGCGGCAGTCTTGATGGCCAGAATTGTCCGCAAGGTGAAAAGGTAGCTATGGAATTGCTCCTATTACAAATCCCGTGCCAATCTCAGATCTACGAATAGCGGGTTGTTGTTTGCAAGAATACGCTCTTTGGCTCTTTGAAGGACTTTAATCATAAGGTGCATCGAAAGCCCTGAGAGAAGGAATTGAATCAATGGTCTCAGGGGCATGCCCAGAAGAAACTGCCGATGGTGAAGTCAGTGAAGAAGATTCCTCCTATAATAAGCATCGAATGGGATTTCTGGACAGAATGCGCTCTTAGCAATTGAATCCGTAACCTTTGCTATTTCATCTCCGGCTATTGAATCAGCGGAAGAAAGCATCAAAGCAGAGGAATAGCTATCTTTCACAAGCAAGAGAGGTGCTGGAGAAAGCGGGACTAGAAAGAGGATCTTGTTCTAAAGCACGGTCGCAGTAACAACACACCAACCCTCTTCTTGTGTTGATGGAACAAAGCTTTATCAAGCGTCCCGTGGAACCACTCATGCTTGGGAAGTTCTTTGTCGTTGTCAACCAGATAGATAGGAACAAAGCTTTCACACATCGTGTGGAACATATCTTTCCTTTGTCCCCTTCTCTGCTTCAACACAGCTGAAAAGGCTAAGGTAGTTTACTTGCTTACTTGTTAAGGAAAAAGCCTTGTTTGTAGGTTCAATTCCTGCAGGGGCTAATCAAATTCAGTGTTTATCGTAAGAGATGCAACTTTTTTTCATGCTTTCTCAAGCTGTTGGTCACAGATTCCCTAACTTGGTTTCGAAAAGCCAGCGCCCAAAGGTGCTCTATTGAGCCGGTCACCGTCTGGTAGAGTAGGAGCCAACAAAGGAAGTCATGGACTGATCGCTTGGAGCATTCAATTGCATGAGAAAGGTCGATCTCAATTGCTTAACACCATGTAATCGTTCAATGTGAGGAAGCAGGGACCAGACCCGCAATAGGCATCTTCCATTCATCTCGATTTGGCTGTACCATATTTGGATCTCCCTCTTCTTCGATCCGGAATTCCAAGCAAATCCATGACTCCTCGATAAAAGCACTTTCTGGTCCCAATTCAACTACATCCGCTATAGTTTCATTTAGTGGTTATTGAGTTCTTGTTCTTCGCTGCGAAACGGATTCGGCCAGTACAATACTGAGTCTTATTGAGGCCATGAAGACGGACAGCGCTTTTAGCCTGCCTGCCTATAGGGTTCTTTTCGATCTTGTACCCAGGGTTTGGTACACTGAACACCAAGCCAATCTCGACAAAGTGGAATCGATTCGATCATTCAAGTCGGATAGCATTTATCTACGCCGACCTACGTTAACAGCTTTCTTCTCTTATCAAATTTATGCTTCTCCCGAGGGGTAATTCCCCAAAATAAAAGCAAAGGAAAAGGCCAGGAGTGAAAACTATGAATGGCACGGAGGGGCTTCAAGCCACTTGACCGATAGGGAGAAAGAGCTCTCCTTAGTAATATGATGAGCTATCCCCTTATCTTTATATATTCGACAATCACTAGACATCACACCAGACCGGCCGGAAAGGGAAAAGTCTATCCTGTCTTCTTTCGACCTAACTACTAAAGCCGGGAGAGGGGGTTGGCTTGGATGTTCCCTGCACCCCCAGCTATCCCTATGCGGGGTAAACCGCTGGTGGACGGGATTTCCTGGTCCTTTCGAACCATAATCTATTTTGAAACCTGGGACTTGATTTCGAACTTAGCGAGATGATGCTGGTGATGAGTCCAAGTCCACTACTGGGCCTTGATCTCCAACAGATAGATGGGAGGCAAGGGGTTTGGATCTGCAAATAAATATAAATGGGAAGGAGTCTCTATCTGCCTTTACTTATGCTGCTGCCTATGCGGATGGTACCCCCGCCTATGGCTCTGCAGCCGGATCTCCATCCGCAACTAGGTTTCTGTCTGTAACACCATACGGAGCATCCGGGACATCTGTCTCTTCCTCTCTGGGAAAAGGCATAACCGGGCGATTACAAACCTCCAAATCTGGAGGATATGGAGCTGAATCAACAGAATCCACGGCTGCTTATACTGGCTTTGCCGCTGCGAAAAATCTACTGGATCATCTGAACCTACTTTGCTGGAGCTGGTGGTGCCGGGATAAATCAGTGAAAAACACGAGCACTTGGGAGGCTACCGACGATCCACGGAGCCCGGCTTCATCAACACTACTAGGATCCAGACCGGTAGAGACTATTAATAGAGCACTAGTAGAAAGCCTATACGAAACGAAAAAGAGGTCTATACGAGCCGTTGACATTAGGTCTTATCACAAAAACGAAGCCCTTGATAAATCTTCCATTCCTCTTCCTGAGGGCCCACTCATTCCCTCATCCACATTTGAATCCATACTTCCTTCCCTCCGAGAATCCCATTGAACCCGTTGAGTCTTTACCTTCTTCAGGCGCGAGTGTCTTATTCAAATTGAAATCAAAAAAAACCTGATGTACTATTTCAGCAGATCATAAGCGAGCCTGCTTGTTACTAGCCTTGCAATCATTCATCAACTTCAAGGCGAGTTCGAAAGCTTGACAATTTACTTTGGAGAGCCCTTCTTGGACTTAGCTCTTCCATAAAAGCAGAGTAGACAATATGTCTAGTAGTCTACAGGAGCAAAGAGGAGCTCGCCAAGCGGAGGAGCCGGGCTCAACTACTTAACTAGTCCGGAGCAATGTCCCTATGCTATGTTCCTGTCTCGAGGCAAGTCTGCTATCTTCGCCTCGCCTTTACTTAGTCTTTCTTTCCTTGACAAGAGAACTGAAATCCTTCCCTTAGGGTTTCATCGGAAAGATCACAAAGAATTAATCCACTGAGGGACTTTCACGAGAAGGCTGTTTTCTTAGCGTTTAATGGCATGTTTATGAGCCGGTTGTCAAACCCCCAACTACTATACGAACAGTCAGTCCTCTCCATTGCTCTAGGCCAAGGCTGGCAAATCAAACAACTTTATGTTAACAACACCTTTCACTTACGACATTCATGAAAATAAATGAGGTGCGCGCGGCAGACGGGAATAACAAGACTCCATTTAACAAGTTCCTTCCCCACCAAAACCCTTACTCGGGCCTCGACAGGGTGAGAGTAGTTGGGTCGAAATGAGCGTCTCCTTTGCGAGGAGGTTGCGTTGCTGTCGCGTGAAGATTGAGGACCTGCGGACGGCAGAATTTGCGTATATAAGACGAGGTTGGTGTCAAACTTGGAGGGTGCTTTTCGAGATGCGGAATCATCACTCACACTCTTATCGGGCCGGATTTGCTTACCATATGGTGATTCACTGGAATCCTTAAAACAAACTCTTTTCTTCAGTTTGGTCTTCATTCTTTTTGCGTTGATTCAGCGCTTGCTGCTTAGGGCGATAGCGGCTCTCTCCTTCTACCTGCCTGCTGTTATGGTGTAAGCTACCATGGCTTCTACTTGCGCTTCGCCTTAACAGGGAGGGGCTTAGCGCGTGGCATTATGGTTAACCCACGTGTGATGCAGTTTGCGCGCAACACAGAATTTTCGTATGTTAAGAAGGATTTATATGAGGTGCCGAATCGTTGGTAGTCTTATTCTGTGGACGATGCATGGAACTTCGATCTAAGTCGAGCTAGCCAGACGGTCTTGAGTGCCGGGACTTTAACCATATGATTCTGATCTACGATATGGGTATTCCCTGTGGTATGTTAATTTTTTTTCCGGAATGCTTCACCCAGGCCTTCAAATGTAGATTCTTCCAAAGATAGACTGACTAATAGGTCTGTTCGGATTCGGATTGGAGGTCTTGGGCTTGGGCCTTCCCATTTCCTTCTAACTTCGGCTTGCTGGTGGTGGGCGTTCGTGAGCGTCCCTCTCCTTCTACTGCTGTGAGTGCTGACTATCTTCCGAATGTTGTTGCCCTTCTGCTGCCGCGTATGGTGCTGGTAGGCCATCATATGTGTGTGGTGCGGCTCTAGTCTGGGAACTTATGCCGGCTTAGTAAGTCTGAAGCAGCTCTCCGCTCTTATTTAGGTGTGATGAGCTACCTGGACATTCTATCTAATCTCGTAGTGGACAGGCAACTGTTTGCTTCGAAATAGTCTTGCTTGCGGTTCGTGACCTAAGCGACCACGGATTTGAATATAGCTGTTAAAGGTATGCCCAATACCTAAGGTCTCTTTTTCCGGTTTCCAAGAGGTGTCAAACCAGAAAGAAAGATACTGGTCATCCCTTAAGAGATGCCTAAAGGGCACAAAACGAAAAACAAAAAGAAGAGATAGAGCTGGGGTTAAAGATGGCACGGTTCCTGCTTTCCCGGTTTGATCAGGTGGCAGCTGTCGGGGTACTGGTAACTAGCGTGTGGTGCCTCTCTTTTCTTCTATAACGGCTGTCGGTCTGCGTGGTCTTGAATAGTGGTTCTTCGGTTGCCTTCAGGTCTCGATGCCGCATCTTCTGGTCTTGATTCCTTTCGGACGTGCAGGTGGATCCTATCTCCTTCCTTCTTTTGTTATGGTTCCCATGCGTGTAGGAGGTCTTTTTTTAGCGTTGGGTTTTTTATCAAGGCAAGGGGAGTGTGCTTTTGCCCTCTTTCTACGGCCCATTATGCTTTTCCCGGCTCGGCATGCTTGCTTTAACTTTTCACTCTATCGACAGCATTTTTGGTGTCAAGACCAGTAGCAGCAGCAGCGTCAGTTAAGGCTCGTTCCGAAAGAAATATATGTGGAGCGGTTCCAGTCCCTTTTGGGAGCTTCGGTCAGCAGAGTTACCCTCCACTCAGCCATGTAAAACACGGCTTCGTATACCCCTAATTCTGCTATTAGTGTGACTTATGGGGGCTCCTCGTGGAAAGCTTTGCGGTTAATAATCGAATAAGTAATCCAATCTCCCTCACGCTCTTTACTCGGTAGAACAAGTAAGCAAGTAAACTACCTCCGATCAGAAATCGTCATAAAGGCTGGCTATACGCCGATCTTTATGATGGGGTTGTTGACTCCTTACTTATTGGTGTCATTACGTAACTCACACCTATCTCATATGTATATATAAGAGTACCTCCGAAGAAGATCAGATCTCATATGTAGTAGAGTACTTTCGAAGAATATGAAGAAGACTTCCGAAGAAGATAGGCCGGCCAGCTTGCTTAGACGTGCATGCTAGCCGCTACAACCTAAATCGAAGAAGTGTATCACAAGGCGGCAGGCTTCGCTAGATTAAAAAAGTAGTGTATGGGGCTTCCCTTGGGAAGAATGAGTGGGTACATAGTGAGCAGTCATTACGTTAGCAAGCCTGCAAGCAATTCATCCGTTTTGGTTAGTGGTTTTTCAGTCTTATCCGCTGGTGGCCACTGGTGGGAAAGAAAGGAAAACTAGGTGAAGAGGGTATAGTGACAAAGAGCATAGCGGACCGGAGTTAGTAAAACCCGGGCGGTCCTCCGTCGCCCGCTTCCCATTTTGAGTCGGGCAGCCTCGTTTAGCTATGCATCTGGTATCTTCTTTCGCTTATTGACCCTGAGTCCCCCTTACCGGTTTTTTTTTCCATTGTCACCGGGTCGCGGTTCGGGGCTAAGGAGTCTTCTTACCCCCTATTGTTTTCAGGCCAGGAATTCTGTAGCTTCGTTTGGCGCAATTATGAGTATGAGTACATTTCTCCTTACCTTGGTTTGGTTGCTAGTCGTTGTGATACCTTTCATCTTTGTCTTTGTTTAGGTTCATTACGGCAGTTGTTAGTTTCGTCTCTTTATCAGTTAATTCGGTATCGTTTATTAATTGCGTATATTAAGGTTAGTCCTTCCCCAGGTGCGCCTAAAGTCTTATATTCGATGATTCCTTTCCAAGCGGGTTAAACCATCAGGCTCGACTAAGAAATCCATGCAAGAGACTCCTCCTAGTAACCATCCCCGAAATCCAGGGAGGTGTTCTTGAAGACATGGCGGGCTCCAAGCAACACCCTTCTCTGCTACCAAATCATAGATCTTCCAGAGAAGACCAAAGCGAATGAGCTCGCTCGGTTCGCGTCTGATCCTCCATTCTTTCTCATAGACTGATGCAGAAAAGAAGTCACTTAAGGTAGTTTACTTGCTTAGATTATAAGGAATTATTATCGCTTAGCTTGTGCTAAGGAAGGAGGCATTATACGCCAGGAGGTGGGCTTGGAAGCAGCCATCCTTTGAAGAAAGCGTAATAGCTCACTGGTCTAGCTCCCTGTCAAGGTAATGAGACGTCGAGTTGGCGGCGGAGATAGACTTCAATTCATGGTCAGGGTAGGAATCCATCTCCGGTCTCCGTACGCTCTTCTTTTTCGCTTGGACAAGGAAACAGAATTAACAACTGTTTACCTGGAACCCCAGAAGGGAAGGGCGGACCCCACCTTTCCCATGCCTTCCGGCCAGGGTGCGCAGACCAGCCTTATTGTGCATTCGTCGCAAGAGAATCGGAGTTGTGGGTGAGGGAAAGGTCACAGTGCATCCATTTGACTTCCAGTTTAGCCTAGGGAGTGTTATAAGCTTTGAATGGAAGCCCTGTTCTCGTACCGTCCCAGGGATGAAGTAGCTGGTTCGATAGGCCATCTTTTTCGTTTTGTAATGAAAAGTATAGGGTTTTGTCACTTCTCCGCCCACTGGAGACGAGGGCTGTGTTCCCAAGATCCGTTTTCGATTCCTCGGGTAGCCTCCTCTAGCAGCGGCTAAGCAAGGTAGTTTACTGAGCCTGCGTAGTATTAGGTAGTTGGTCAGGTAAAGGCTGACCAAGCCAATGATGCTTAGCTGGTCTTTTCGGATGAGTTGCGTTGGAATCGGTAGCTGCTCACAACCGGAAGTTGTGGGTTGGAATAAGGATAAACCTCTACTTCTCTTTTCACCTTGTCAATAGATTCCTAGACAGTTCGAGAAGGATTTAGAAAACGGGAATGTCTGCGACGGCAAAGGAAGATGGTGAGAGTTACTGCCTATCATAGGACCGATTTCCTGTCCTGTCTTGCGAACGATGCGACGGCGACATACCATCTATTGAGTCAGGGCTCAAGCACTAAAGGACTTCTCTCAGGAGCAAGAACCAAGCACGGACAGGCCTAGATCGCATTCGCCCATCTCTCTAGCGAGGCGGTGCCTATTCCCTAAGGCTCTTCCCTATTTTCTAAGAGGGCTTTGAAGCTAATAAAAGAGGCAGCTCTCTGGGTCCCTACCGTTCGCTTTCCGATATGGGCGGTTCTTCCCCCTTTACAAGCATTACAACTATACTTAAAAGACATTGATAAGAACGCCCTCGGTAACCTCAAGTGCCTGCTCAAGAGCATTAGAGAAAGCTGATTGGCGAATTTCAATTAAATTAGCTCCCTTTCTCTTTGAATGGGCTAACTTTCGATTCTAACGAAAGAGTTCGGTTACCTGATGAGCCTCCTACTCTATATGGCTGGCTTGCTTGCCTGCTGCCGCTTTGCTTCGCCCGTCGACTCAGAATGGTGATGGCTTTTCTTTCCTTTATTGAATTGCTTAGCTAAGAGAGAGAGCCGTTAGCCGAGCCCTCGCCTTTGAGTAGGTTGTTGGAAGCTGCCATCGAGCAGTCCTTCCGAAGTCTGCTGAAGGGCCTAACCGCGTTATGTATAGATGATGAGATTCCGATAGTCAAAGACGTACTCTAGCCTTTGACCTCCCACCCGGGTCAATGGACTGTCGATGGGGAATTTGGAGCCGATTTTCCAGTGAGCCAGTCGAGCTAAGAGGAGTACGCGCGCTAGCGCGCTACGGCTTTCGCAGTTAACTTAAGTGCCCCACGAAGAAGGCGGGTGGACTGAGGAAACTATTGCTCGAAGTGAGACGGCAGAAAGAACCATGGTTCGAGTAGACTGCTTAATTCCAATTCATTCTCGGGCATAGCTGTTCACGAAACGTGGCATGGGACATCCCGTTAGGTTCTTCTTGCCCCATGGGATTTTAGTTGTTGGTGGTCTGAGCGTCTTGCAGCGAACCGGTCGGCTAGACCAGTTGAGAGCCTGGGGAAGTTCTCTGTTGGCTGGTTCCGAGCGGACTCGTGGAGCTGCTGCTTGGATTATCCCAAGAACTCCATTCAAAGCGTTAGTAGCCGGGATTAGAGCGATGTTCGAATTTGCGGTGCTGCATGGCTGTCGTCAGCTCGTGTCGTGAGATACCCACTATGTCATCCTTTGGACTTTCAAGTGCTTCATTAATTCCTTTAATGACTCCAGTTACGGGGTTCATATGGACACTCCAGGACTCTTTTTTTTTCAGTACTGGGAGAGGCACGAGCTAATCCATCTTCTTTTACTGGATGGAGGGTGGGGACTAGAATCGGTAAGAGGTCAAACTAGAGTAGAGGTATGACTAGAAGTAGGAGCGACTTCCCCCTGTTGAAAAGAGGTTACCAGTTGAGAGAGTAGCTGGTGTTGCTTACTCTGCAGGATATGATAACGAGATAGTAGCTGTTCTTGCTTGCTCCTAAAGGACGAATAAGCTTGACTTGCTTTCTTGCTTGGATTGCTACCAAAGCTTCCCCATATTATAGGGATGATTACCACTGACATTTGACATTGTCTTCACTTCATTCTTTGACTGCTGGAGGCTTGAGGCAGAGCTTTCTCTTTCCCTAGCTCCAGAACTAGTTGTGAACTTTAGCAGGTACTAGAACTAGAACGCTGTAAACTCAGACTGTCACTCTCACTGGCACTGGCTGGGACTTGCCCGTTCCCTTTTTTCCGTTGCTTCTCGCGGAGAATGGGCACAAAAAGATTAGGTTCCGTGGTTCGAACAATTTCCCTGGATTCCCTTTCCTATGCTCATTAGTGTGAGCCCTGGCCAATACTCAATCCTAACGAGTCAGGTTCTAATCTAAAGGCGAAAAGGCGGTTTTTCCCTATCTTGCTGGGGAGCCCCAGAGTCTTCCTCCAACTCAGCTTTCAAGGAATCAAATGGTCCCCCCCAAACCCCCACTAACAAACTAACCTTCGGAATCCTATGTTCAAGTCAACAATCGAAATTACAACAACTCAATTTCAACAAAAAAGCATCAAATAAAAATAGCGTAGATAATCACAGAAAGTTTTGGGTGGTGCATTGGCCCAGGTCAGGAGCAGAAGCAGGATTCAGGATGGTATGCCCAAAACCAAAAGGCTTATTTCCAGCAGACGCAGGTACTATGCTGCCGGAGCCGACGGACCCTTCGGCCGGATCCTGATGCTTCCAATGTGAACTCCGAAATGGGATACGGATTGTCAGAGTAACTACCCATAGGCCTTATCCTATATCTCTGACTAGGTGTGGCCTTCCAAGATGCATTCCTTCGTTTCATCGCGCCCTCATTAGAAGGAGAGATGAGAAAGCGGATAAACTCGTAAGATTTTATCTGTCTGTGTTTTCGTTGTCGAAACTGATATTAGTAAAGAAGAAAACAAAATTCTCAGTTTCGCTCGATTACACAAGAGCTTAACGCTTCTTTCGACTCTCTTCTTGAAGAGTTGAGAACGAAGGTTGTGTCACTTATCAGTAGATATGTACCTTCATTCCAGTCGGTTCCTCTATCGACTGGTTTGAAATGGTTTCCGATTTGGACTGCTTCATCAGTCCCCTATCGTTATGTGCCGGGTGAGAAATCACCGTTCCATAGGATGATCTGGGACTTATTCTCGGTCGCCTTATGGGATAAGGCAAGGCCTCGCTTTTGGTCTGATGAGGAGGCTTCGTTTATCCGAACGTGGCCCTTTTTTCTACTGATATGTTAGAATGGTCTTCGCAATACATTGTTCCAGTATTTAGCTATTTCTTTCCTTCCAGAGAGATTGACCCTCTTTCTGAGGATCTTACCCGTATTCAGTAAATCAATTACAACATAATACTGAATCTAGGTTCGCTTCATCAGCGGCCTTTCGTACTGGTCTGCTGACTTATAGTTAGTTGTTTTGTATGTCAGCATTCCGTATGAGACCTCCAGATGACTATCTACTGACAATGTATTCGACTGGTCGCCTGGGTTTTAAGGAATAAGGTGCTGGGAAGGTGCGAGTATTCGCTATTCCTAAGGCCTTAAATGAAAGCGGGCACTACTTCGTCCCGCGCATGATTGGTCTATGTCGATCTTAAGGAAAATCCCACAAGATGGAACTTTCGATCAACCTGAACCTCTGCGCTGGTTGAAGGGTTGCATGAAGGTAAGATCTTATGATTTCTCTTCTGCAACTGACCGCTTTCCTCTTATCTTAAGTGCCAGAGGACAGTGATTGAGTCTTTGTTTAACAAGGTAGTCGCCTGGGTTGAGTCCGGATTACAAGTCAAATAGATTTCGGGCTCCTAACTCAGCAGAAGGCTACTTTAAGTTTATCCGTTTTACAACGGTCAACCCTTGGGCTTCCTATCATCCTGGCCCTTATTCTCATTGTGTCACCACATTCTTGTGTGGCTCAGTGCGGATGCGGTCTACCCTGGCAGGAGATTTGTCAAATACCGGTGATGATTTTGTCATCGGGGATGCGCGAGTATATAAATCGGTTCATCACTGGCTAGGGCTTTCTATTTCATTACCTAAATCCTTAGTGTCTGATACGGGTTATTTCGATTTCGCTCATCAAGTTATTGTTTGATCTGCCGCTGTTAGAACACCACAATATTCGTCCTTTTGGGGTTGGGGTTAATGCTCTCAATGGTGAATCGATCATTCGATATCCTTTTCCTTTTACTTTTCATTTTAAGAGGACGGAATGGAAGAAAAGTAATGAAACCTGCGATGGCTACTGAATAACCTCCTTTTACTTTCTCAATAATAAAGCCTTTGACCTTTGTATTCGTTCGCCAAATCTTGTTCAGTTCCATCCAAGCTCGGTTTTGTCTGAATCTTCGTGGAAGAAGAAGAAGCGGTTCACCAGCCACTACATCTGTGGATCCCACCAAATCATTAAACCTGGCGGCTGCTCGCTCTTTGATCAGTGATTCACCGGCCACTAGATCGATGAATAATCTCTCCAAAATCCGCTTTTTTATCAGTGATTCACCGGCCACTAGATCCAGGGATCCCACCTTATTCTCAAACCTGGTGGCTCGGTTGATTGGCACTCCTGTAAGCTCATCTTGCATACAAATTCTGGGGGTCCCAAGTCCTGCATCCACCAAGAACATCTCTTCCCTTAAGCGTAAAACTTCAGATTGTAAGGCGTTTCCACTACATAAGAAAAAACTGGAATTAGATCTTGGAAATGATCGACTCAAATAGATGCTCATCATAAGCTTTTTTTTCCTCCTCTTCCTATTGATCAGAAGCATCCAGCAGCGCCACGCCAGTAGAAAGAGTTAAGCTACTAAGCTAAGCTGCTGTTGGGGAACTCGGTAGAAGCGATTTGCCGCTTCCGCCTCTCTAGGCTTCACAATAGCTCCCCCCCATATAGAATGCAAAATGAGTCTTCTCCCCCTCCACTATAAGTATAAGAAATCCGAAAGGAATTGAAAATTCCGTACCCTTTTGTTTGAGCAGGGGGCTCCGAGTCCTGTGTTTACAAAGATCAGATAGGAAAAAAACCTCGATCTCTTCCTTAAAAGGTAGTTTACTTGCTTACTTGTTAAGGAAGGGAAGGCCCGGAAGCAGATACAAGATCAGCCTTCGTGGACAATAGGCCTCGAGCTGGTAGTAGCGACAAGGGAGGAGTGAATACCCGCTTAGCCCCTTGCTTTTTATGGCTTACCTTCGGGAGGTTTTACCCACCAAGTCCAGCTTTCTTGTGAAAGTCTTGGCTTGCTCTTTTTCCATATCTGTTGATGGCGCTTGCTATTGAATGATTGCGCATAGCCCTTTGACTTTGTAGCATACTTAAGATGCTGCAGGATAAACGCTCTTTGAAAGGTAAATTCCTGTGGATGCGGCATTACCGGTCTTAGGACTTTTTGACAAAAGCGCCTAAGACTGCAGAGGAAATTCAGTATAGTACTCCAGGGAAAGGAGTCGATCTCTCTTTCGTTTAAGACTAGTTAGAGCATAAGGGTTAGCGGAATCGTAAACCAAATCAATTTGCCTGTGATATCAAGAATAGGGAAGGAGAAATGCCCATCTTTCTCTATAGTACGAAGCACTCGTAGCACTTGCTGGGATCAATTCTTGGATCACTGAGAGGCATTCTAACAACTTCTTTCTTCTCTTCCGAAAAACCTATTCTTACAAAGAAACTATGATATGCAGACGAATAGAAAAAAGATGCTAACACAGAGCGGTAAGAAGAAGAGAGTAGGCAAAGAATGACGAAAAGAAGATGATGATTCTTGCAGCCTCATCTACGAATATAACATTGACTATTGGGATAACAAGATTTATATTGCCTCAGCAGTCTGTCTGTGAACCATTGTCGTAAGGCCTCCAATCAGTAAAAAGTACTTTACTGAGTCTACGCAAGGTAGTTTACTTGCATATATATATTATATATATAAGGAAAGAGAACTAATACCAGTTTACCTAGACTGGCCGGACTTCCTTGGTTTAGTCTTTTTCCTAAGAGCAAGAGACGGACTGACTGTGTTTCTCGCGTAAGGCAGTTGATCTTACCCAAGATCAACTGTCTTACTTACCTTCGGAACAAGGTTGTTTACTAGCTTATATATATATATAAGCGAGTAAACTACCTTCGTCTCATTACAGGGAAGGATAGGACCTCGGTCGGCTAAGCCCCTTGGTCGGTTCCAAGGGTGAGGAAGAAGTGGGCGGCTATTGGAGCTCTTCTATCAAGATAGCCTTTCGGTTAAGCTCGGTCGGGTAAACGTCAGTGAAAGGAATGAATGCTCAAGTCAAGCTCAATATCTCATTAGGAAGGGAATGGTGTCTAGTCAACCAACCTCCTCTTAGAAAAGGTAGGACGCTGTGTGCCTTTGCCTTCGGGCTTGGCACGGGACTTCTTATTTATTAGAAAAGGTGACTGACTCTGATCTTTCTTATCAAAGCGAGGAATTCGTTTCAGTGAAGTGGGGCTTTCACGCTTCAGTCTTCAAGTGCCTAAGTTCAGTCTCCGTTCGATAGGTACGAGAGTAGGAAGTCGGGTTCGAAGCCTTATTCAAAGACAGTTCGAGGGACTTTCAGCAAAGCGGTTTCGTCTGTCAAGGCTTCTACGCCCTGTAATTCAGTGATTTTAGAGTGAAAGAGAAAGGGAAGGTATCAAGATATTAAAGTAGGGGCTTTCTAGTTCGATTGATAGGTCTGTGGGCTTTCTAGTTAGATTGATAGGAAGGGAGAGCCAATAGCGAACCAGGAATCCAATATTATGTGAACTGATGAGGTCTGAAATGGGGCTTACAGAGTTGTATCTTTATAGCTAAACTGTTTACCTAGACGATGCCTAAAACAAAAGTATTCATGATAGAGAGATAGATGGAAATAATAAAAAGAGAAGGGTCTCGCCCAGCTAGCTCGTCCGTGCCTGGCAGTTTAAGCCTTGGTCCAGCAGCCTCTATTCAATCCAAGAGCCATATGATAAGAAAGCTCTCGATCCCGGCTAGCTTCAGTTAGTTAAATAGACCGGGAAACTCGTACTGCAACTATAAGGTGGAATAGTAAATCCTTTCTAATCGGTAGGGAAGTCAAGCCATAAGGATCGAAGTAAGGTTGACTAACGTCTTTCAGGGAGGACACTATTCATAACATAAGGTATTCTTGATCTTTCCACTGATGAAGGGAACTCCCTAGCAGCATAGGTCTGTCCCCCGGTTCCCTTTCCCTCGCCCACTCAAGTTCATTACCAACCCAATCCGGCTGTTCCCCACATCTGATTGATCGAGTTGACTCCTCTCTCGCTTCCAATTCGATTCGATCTCCGATGCCATCAACCGGCAGTGAGAAGTCGAGTAGGCTAGCCGATGTCCGCGGATCTTCTCAATCAGCCCTTCCCTGCGCCCCATCCGGAAAAGATGAGCTCTACCTCTATTCCTTCACTCGCGGGTGGTCACCCGTAACCTCCCGTCCATGCCGTTGCTTTCGAGCCTACTCGGTCTCGATCTGAAGATGGTTCGATTAGTACAAAGGGTGCCGGGGTGGAGGGCCCTTATCGATAAGTGGTTGTGGTTGGCAATGTCAATTGCAAATTATATTAAAGGCCGCTACCTCTCCGGGCTTCGCCTTTGCCCTTGCTGGTGACGAAGAACTCAGCTACTCAAAATAAAAAAGCTTCGGTGCTTTGAGCGAATCCCCTGTAACGAATGGGAATCCGCCTATATTTGTTCCGCATTCATTGATCTGGAACAAATGTACGTGACCTACTACCTCACATATGCAATGAATCACTAATCACTGCTTATCCCCCCGTCTGGGGACCTTCTGCATTTAGTAGTGGCAAGTTGGCGTGGAAGAGTTTGACAACCAGCGCTACGCTTGGGGACCAAATAGCAGGTACAGGTAGAAGAGGTAGAGGTACAAAACGCGTGAGTCAGTGCCCGAGACCGGGAGGGGCTGGATCTCGGTCCCGGAAGCATGGGTCCGGCTATCGATCACGAGGGTGACGATACGGGTCTCGATCGGTATATGGTCTCAAACGAAAAAGTATGCTACATATGGAACTGCTCCAGCCACCTATGCTTATGTACCAACCTATGATTCTCTCGCGACTACTGCTACCTCTTAGTTCTTGAAAGGTATGGAACCGAACGAAAAGAAGCCAAGTCTAATGGATAATGGAACCGGATATGCAACTATATCTACTGGTCCTAGGTATGCTTTTGGAGCTGCTTCAAGCTCTCGACCTGGTTAAGATGCTGCCCTTGCTTCTGTCACTATCAAATCTACACCTGACTTGTTGAACCAAGCTAAGGTCACTAGTGAATCTACGTATCCAAGGGACGAGGAATTCTTCGTTGGTACGAGCTTTTCTTGTTCTCTTCTACCGTGGGATTGAATTGTTTTCCTAATGTTGTAAGGGACTCCCTTCTCACTAACTTCTCTTTCTTAGTAGACAGGGGAGTGAGAAGATTCGCTTAATTGAATTGATCGTAGATGTATTGGGAATCAACTTTGAATTGAGAGGAAGGGAAGTCAAGTAGGAGCATCGTGTTAAGACAAGGGCGGTGGGTAGGTCAAGACAGACAATAAGAAAAGGGAGAAGAGGGCAGGCACCTCTAGGCCCGGCTACGACAAAGCAAAGTAAAAAGGTATGGCTCTGCCACCTAATTAGCCTTGAAAAATTCTGAGGGTGAGCCATTAATCAAGATTTCAAAGGAGGGAGTAGAGATGCAAGCAGTAATCCATTACAACCACCTCTCAGGAAAATGCATCTCTCGAAGGACCCCAATCACCATATCCCAAGACACTGAGTCATAGGCTTTCTGAATGTCCACTTTCGCACAGAACTGGGCAGAATTTCTGTCTCTATGGAAATAGAGAACCAGCTCATGCGCGAAAAATAACATTTTCAATCGACGTTCCTGCCCTTAACTTAACAAATGTCGTCTGATCAGGTCCAACAAGAGAGTCCAAGACCTCTCTAAGTCTGTTAGCAAGGATTTTTTTCAATAATCTTGTACAATAAATTGCATTATCATAGGGAGATAGGCCTGTAGTCATCAATTCGGGAAGGGTTATCCTTCTGAGATGAGAATAAGGCATAAGAAAGTTAAGTTGCTTAAGCATCTTCTTACTCCACTCCTGAAGAAGTTAAGGCATGCTCGGGTAACATCAGCCCCAATCTCTTCAGCAGTGATATTAGAATTCAAGGAGATCTGTTGAGCCGCATTGAGCCGATTGCCAACTCGAATAGGAGATGCAGTAGTGACCAGGTTAGCCGAGCCAAGCAAGTACTCGAAATGGTTTACAGCATGAGCTTTAATCTGATTTAAGCCTGTGATCTCCACTCCCTCAAAATGGATCTTCTCGCCTGCAGCATGAAAAAATCGAGAGTTCTGATCACCCTCCTTGAGCCAAATTGCACGCGATTTCTGTCTAGCCAGCGATTAATCATCGTCTAACGCTTTAGCAAGCGCCCATAATTTCTCAGCAGAAGCTATATGAGGGATTGCTGGACAAACGTCGATTGTACGAGGTGCAGCTCTGTTCTCTGGCTCGAATCACCCTCTCATTGGTTCTACCAAAGACCTGTGTGTTCCACTTCTTCAGAGCAGCCTTAACCGCTTTGAGTTTCTGCACAACAATGAACATAGGATTCCCCCTAACCTGAGTATCCCATCCGAAACCACCCTTAAGAAATCCTCGTGTTTAGTTTAGTCCAAACATTAATTAAGTTAATTACTTTCCTAGTCCTATGCTCTTCCTCTCTCTATTCCCTATATATATACTATCCTATCTATTTCTCTATTGTATGGCCTATAGAGAGGAAAAAACCTGAGTTGAGTAGTGCCCTCGGGGCGTAGGCGTCCTTTCTGTTCTTTCTTTCGGCTTCGTTCTTCTCCTTATGAACTTGATCACTTGTGCCCGTGACATATAGGGGCCTATCGAACTATCTTTTTACTGGGACATAGGTTTTGGAACTGACCAACTTCCCGACTCGGCAACTCCCTTTAATTAAATGAGGCATCCTTAATATACTTCTGTACTTCTGAGGCTGCCATATCTGCTTTGATCTCTTTTATCTTAATAAGGGGTGGAGGTGAAAGCGGACTACGGATGGGCGAACCTACGGACGTAATGCCTTAGTTAAATGTTAAATAAAGAAGAGTAAGTAAATCAAGGCCTAGAAAGCTGGAAAGCTGCTTGTGTGGGAGGGAACCGAAGGAAGCTTGCTGGAGATGGACCGAAAGTTGCTAGCTATGGATCGGGATGGGGGATGCACGGTATCGAGGAAATCTTTCTAGTTTCTGTTGAATCAAATAGTTCAAGTCTGAATACGAATTACGTTGAGTAAGAGACAATCGTTCTTTTGTAGCAGAGGGACTAGAATGATCAGGGGGCGAGGTGTGAACTACAGATCATAAACCAGATAATCGACCGGGATTACCATGCTAGTAGCGCTTATCAAGTTGAGCGATAGGGTTGATTGATGTGAAAGAGAGGGGCCCAGATCCGCCCCCCCTAACAGATTGAGAACGGAAGCATGAATTTGTCATTCCTAAGGTAAAAGAAAAAAATCCCGAGAAAGATAGATAACAGGAGGAATGCTTACCGATTAGTAGATTATAAGCATAGTCCTTACTTTCCTGAAAGCTTAGTTGAAAGCTTAGTAAGGAAGTCAACTGATTGACCTAACCCTTCTCTTCTTCCCTCCGATTTCGATCTCCTCTCTTCCTCTTCTTGATAGCAAGAGTCATTGCTATAACTGAAATCCATTCATGATGGCGACTCCTACTTCTTCAAGCAAGGTTTAGGCTTTTCGTAAGCATTTAAGAAAGCAGCAAATCCTTCTCACGAACTAGACAAAGAAGAGAGAATCGTCCGCTTTCAAGGTAACTAGTTAGTGGCGGCTGATTACCAGTGTGACATGGATCTTCCCTCTATCTCTGAGGTGCGGTTAGGTTCTGGGGTCGGATCGGGTCCCGCAGTGGGCTTGGCCTCTGTAACGAATCTAGCCACTTCTCTCAGCTGGTAGCCCCTCTTCTCTTAATGGTTGGACCCCTCTGCCCTAGGCATGCTCCACCAAAAACCATTTATGGGCAGCTTAGGAACCAGCCTTTGACTTCTTATTCTTCATCAGAATCTTCTTTCTCTTCGTAAAAACCCCTGCCTTTGGTTGTTGCGCCCAAAAGATATGGCTCAGCTTCTTATGATCCCCCTTCCATAGTTACTTCGCCCTTGCCTGGATGTCTTGGATCGTTTTTGCTTTATCTCTGGCGATCAAAGCTTTAGCTTCATTTGTAGTGTGCTGGTCGTAGTAACTCGACGGGCCAAACAAGGGAGAGGGCAGGTGGGTAAGGAAAGGTGTACCAATTGGACAACAGGGCAACCCAACCTTGGAGCGCTAACCCTTTTGCTTAAAGGCCTTAGCCCAGGCACTCGGTGGTTAGCTTACGATTCATAGATCCATGCTCGGCTAAAGAGGGAAACACAGAATGTCATATCCATCCGAAAAAGAGAGGAGCAGCTAAAGAAGGTACTAACGTCTCACTCCAAACAACCAAGCGTTGCAAGGCTACTACTTCCGATACGAAAGAGAGCCTTCAACGTCTACCCTACTCTACTCCTCAACTCGTGCCATCCACGATGACTTCAAAATCTTAAAAGCCAGGGAGAAGGGCCGGTACAGCTTTTCAGCGCTAAAGGACTGACCCCACAATCACTCTTTCGTCGTAGCGTGACCAGGAGGGGATCAACAAAGCTTATATCTTATATAATCGACTGGATCTGTATGTAACCAATGCCGGGGACGCTTCCCTAGTTGAGCAGTGGTAAGCAAGGGAAGGGGCGAAGCCGGACAGAAAGCTCTTGAGAGCGAAGATAAAACGAAGCGACGCGACTAACTAATGGAGAATGGAGAACTATGCTTATACTTATAGGTCTTGAGATGAGAAGTTTTCTCATAACTCTCTCTAAAGCACTAACTTCTTAGGTCGATAGAGCGAGAAGCGACCCTTAGGGGGAGAGAGGAACGAACTGAACTACTCGCTATGGTTTTGGAGGAACTGAACTCGCCTTAGATCTTGATTTCTCTTAGGTCGATAGAGCGAAACGACCCTTAGGGGGAGAGAGAACGCACTTAGTTCTGGAGAGCTTACAGACTTAGGCCGAGCTCGCAGCTTCAACTCTAACAAGGTAAGGAGCAAACTATATTGCAGGAAATGAATCACTACTCACAATAGGAAATGCGCAAAAGCAGTCTAAAAAGATAGAGTATGCGCGCACTCTCTAAACCATAAAGAAAGAGAGAGAGTAAGCTCCTGCATTTAGCCTCATTCATATAGGCCTCCCTAAAGGTCGGGTTTAAGCCAGGTGTTTTCCCTCCCTCCGAAGCGAAGCGAGCGACTCAGATGAGAATGAGAGAAACTAGGCTTACTCTAACAATCAAAGAGAGGGTGCGGACGGACTATCTAAAGGAAATGAGCTAACTATCTTCAGGTAATTAGCTTCCAAAGCAGCATGAAGCCGGAGCTGGACCGGCAGAAGGTGAAGCCGGAATAAGGTGGTGAAGCCAGAACTTGAGCCGCCATCGGATCGGATCATCCATACGTTGTTGTTGGAGCAGCCAAGGGATATCTATAGTGTTGAGCTGGCTTACCAGCCGGGACTGAGAGTTGGCATCAAGAATGAGTGAAGAGATGAGCTATACCTGCTATTGGATAATAAACCACTTCTACCTCTGTTGCCATCATTCGCTCATCCGGTGAGGAGAGATCAGAATCCGGAGAAAGAAAAGAAGTCAGACAGGGACCCCCTTTTTCTCTTTACAACGTCTTACTACCACAGCTAATCCACTCTGGTAGATACGAATAGTCCAAACACGTATCTTCGGGCGAATAGCCTTTAATTAAGCAAGGGCGACACCAAAGCACTTAACTATAGAAATGACTTAGAGTAGTGAAAATCGACACTACTCAAGCCTTCTTATCCGCGAGTGCTACTCGCCCAAGGAAGTCTCTAGCGGTTCAATTCAATTAGGTGAAAACTGTCTCGGATGCCCCTTCGCCTTCCTCCTCAACCCGGGAGACGGGCTTTAGCCGCTTGAACGCACTCGTCTCTCTCTTTAGGGGCCTTTGGGAATCTTGTTCCATGGGTACTCTACTAGCATTCGCAAATTCCCATCCTTCCACAACTTCCATGTGAAGAAAATCCGATTCAATTAGATTATCTCTAAACAGCAGCGGTTGCTTCAATTGGCTTATATTAAATAGAAACCACCACATCAATTCCATTTCCACCTTCTCACATTAGGAAGACCTTGAGCGGGGAAGGTCTTTTCCCAAGCCGGTCAATAAAGGCATCAAGTCACGATGCTTATTCTGGGATTGGGGTTTGACCATAAGTTATTATACTAGGCTTATGTAGAACCGGGAAATCCAGTAATCGCGGTGAAAGAAACTTGTCTTTGCCCTTCAACCGGGAAGGCCGAAAGTCAGGATTGCGCCACTACGATTTTATGACCGATTTTTTTCCTCTTATGAGATAGAGGACATCCTCTAGTCTAGCAGCTTCGACCCAGAGCTCAGCTCATTGGCTACTCAACAACTAAGTAGCTTCGGTAGGATCAAATATCCAACACTCGCCAATAGGGGGCAATCAAAGATGTACTCATACGGGCAGTAACATATTTAGATGCGCCCCTACTACTCCTAGAACACTCGGAGCTCCGCCGATTCACACTTCTTCCTGATCTTATTGGACTGGCACGAAAACCTACTATTAAGAACAAGGAACAACTCCCAAACCCCTAACTTCCCAAGAGCGATAACAACCCTATCTGACTACCTCTTGCACCAATTCAATTTGCGCCTTCTAAGTCTAAGACTGAGTGAGGGGCGCAGCGCTTTAGATTCGACAGTTTATGTCGTAGGAATTCTATCTGGAAAAAACCCTGATATTCTTTATACAGGGGCGAAAGCGCTGACTGCAACTACTGAGACTGATGCCCTTCTTAGCTACGCTCGGGACCGCTGGCAAAGATCTTCACTACACCTTGAAAGGTCAAACTAAGAGCGATTGGCCTTTAACAAGACCCGGGTATTATAGGATAAGGCACCAGTCTCTCTTCGAACGAAGGACTCTATGCCTCTTCGAGAATCCGCAGATGAGGATTTCGCTTGCCGGGGAGTCCCCTATATTATATATATTATATATATTATATGGGTAATTAGGCTATTAAGCCAAGGACAATAACTCCGAAAGCCTTCTTCCTTTAGTAATGGGTTCGCCCAGCAACAGCTACATTCTAAAAGACGGATTGCCACTTCCTCCTTCTGAGACGTGAGTAACCCTAGCAAGCAACCTCACTCCTCTTTCAGACCGCTAAGAAAAAGAATGTAGAGGAACCTTAAGAAGATAGGTTAGCCCCTGAGGGGAGGAGTATCCCCTATAACTCGAACTACGGAAAAGCTCAGCAACTACATTTGCTCTTTTAGATCGTGATATGGAATCAAAGATCTTGGCTTCCTAACTCCTTGGAAAACCTCTGTCTTATCTCTTTTATACGAGATTGAAAGATAGAGGACTCTGATGGCATTCTTAACCGTTAGCCCCGTTAATCACGAACTCTTGTTTTTCCCTTCCTAAAGTGCTAATAACCCTTGCTACTGCAGCAATTCATTTCTCACTTTCTAACATCCCCGACTCGAAAGGTATGGGTTTTGCCTTCTCCAGGCAGTGAAGGCAACCAAGGGAGAGGAATCATTCCATTCAATTCACTAGTTCGGGAGCTCATCAACTACACAACCGGGGCGACACCAAACCCAAGCTCAACAGATTATTGTCATTCATTCAATTAAGGAGTCTTACCTTTCAGTTAGTGGTAAAGCCAAAGAACAAACCTCACTTCGTCGATCAATAGTGAGTAGCTTCATTCCTTGTCCTTGATTGCCCTGTAAGTGAAATAAGGGATTCTAATGCTTCTTGAAGCCAAATAAGGGCATAAACTACTATATAGAGTCTTGAGTGCCTTCCCTTCGGAAACCAACTAAGGCAACTCCGATTGAATGCGGAATCCCGCTAGCCATTATTCGTATGAACTCCTAGATCCATGAAGGACATGGGCATCTGTAAGCCGGTGTAGCTAAGCGAAAGAAGGAATCACAAAAGAAATTCATTCCTTCTTAATTTGATTGAACTTACCGGTCTGATGATCTTAATCTAAGCTAAGAAAAGAAGATTTCATAAGAAAATCCAATTTCCTTTTTCAGGTAAAGGTTGAATTAAGAATTCCAGGTGGTCCAGTGGATGGATTAAGCCATTGATCATAGGTCAAGGACGGAACGAAGAACCAACGTTTTTATTATTCCTCTCTTCTATACTAAGATTGTAATAGATTCGTGCTTTCTCTTCCCCGAGGGAACGGAACTAGCACTCGAATTCCGAGCCACCTATCCAGTATGTGAGTGAGTCCGCCCTACGGATCCCCTTTGTTCAATGGGAGAGCCTTCCCCGCCCGCTTAGTTTCATAAGTGATTTGGGGCACAGAATCTGCCGTAGATGTTCAATTTGCTAATTTGAATTCTTCTCATCACATGAATGAGACATAACTGCTTATCATAAGAATAGTGAACTAGAAATCAGATTTTGATTGGTTTGAGGATTCCGACCTTGAACTAGAAGAGGTTCTGTTTTCTTTGGACAGGCAAACCCGGAAAGAGAGATCGGGATGATGGAGACTTGAAGAAGTAGAAATCAAATATCAAATAGAAGGGTCGTTCATAGATCAGCACAAAGCTATTGATCCAATCCGATCCAAGATGAGTAACCGAGTTCTTCTTCCTATGGTTGGCACGAGAATCCCTCTCAGCATCAATGCCTATCCACTTGATTAGATCCTCGGCCTTTTGATAAGGTCGGGCCCTGCTGCCATAGCCGATCTGAAGGAGTGAACGCAGCTCATCCTTTACCCGCTCCCTCTTCGTTCGAAGGGCCTCTTCTGCCTCCGCCGAAAGTGGTGCAGGAGGGGCAGGCTCCGGCGCGGGCTCCGGCCCGGGCTCCGGCGATGGGGTGACGTTGAGATCGAGGGCTCGTCTCGAAGGGCCGGCATCGCTTCCGCCGCCTCCAACGGAAAGAGGACTTTCATCCATCAAATTCAAAATAAAATCGATCAAATAAGAAAGAAAAGCTAACATGGGTGTCGCACAGATACAAGTCATTAGAAAATTCCACCAAAATGTAGAAAAAACCAATCGGCAAACCATACGAATAAAGACCATAGCGATAGCGATTTTGTGTTTTTCTGCTTTCTTCGTTTTGAAGAAAGACTTTTCTTATCCCTTAGACAGAAATATAAAAATGTGCGTGGACCTGATTGGAACCAAAGACATGGGACTTTTTGTTTGGGCGTGTCATCTCACAGCGAGATCTTTTTCTTATCTATGTAAATTAATGAAGCGAGCGACTTACTATCAGGCGAGCAACAACTACATTTTCTAATCGATTTCAAACCGAAAGACAATCCTAGGTCCGGAAAGAGTCTTGCATACTTGTTGGCTACCCTATAACAAGCAGGTTAGCCTGAACCAGCTACTTCGGCTTACACACTCTATTGATACGCACTTACCTAGAAAGCATATTCCTTTCCTTAGAGGGGAAGACAGCACAGAGAGGGGTATTACCGAAGGCTTCGTCGCTTTCCTCACTATCTCACTTTCCTAACCAATAGAGGAGTCCCGTAAAGAGATTGAATCACTAGGGCCGTTGTTCCCGTTCGCTACTCCAGCTCGTTGAGGAGATTCCAGCCTACAGTCTCGCTTTCTTTCACTGAACACAAAACGGGCTTTCTAAAGATGTTCCCATCTTGGTGGTTCTTCAACATCGACTTTTTCTATGATTGATGGAGCCATTCATAGCCGTAACTACTACAACCATAGCTGTAACTACTACAACTCGAAAGCGGTAACTACAGCTAACAACGTTCACTGAGGATAGGACTGCTAACAAGGTGCCGTTTGGGCCTTTCGCCCGAGAGTCCCCTCCGGATTTCTATTGGGAACTGAAGTCGAATGCTTGCACTCCTCCAGAACTCGTACTGTACGTACGGCTACCTTGTGACGACTTCACTCAGCCTTCCTCTTCTCCGTGCTGTCTGAACGGAGGAAGTATGCAACCATTAGCTTAAAAGCGGAAAGACTGACCGACCGCATCGCATTCACAAGCGAGTCGAACGAACTGCTTACTGCATTAACAAGCAATTACTCTCCAAACGAGGTTAGATTGAGATCTTTACCGCTTTCTAAGGCCGATCGATATCCTATTGGATTCGAGAAAGGCAAAAAAGTCACTAGAAGAGAAGGAACGGAATGACTACCTACGGCGTGCCGGGTTTTCTTCCCTGATTTGCTTGTCTGGAATAACTTCCCTACAGAACGGAATTCAAGGTCAAAGATAAATTCAATCTTATTAATTAAGATTCTTTTGATCTTACTCCTAAATATAGAATATAGAATCGAATATTCCATACAAAGAAAGCCCCCACTTCCTCCTATTAAGATTAATATCTTCCTACTGGCGCACTTCTTCCTATTCAATCGATCCCTACTGGCATTCCTCTACGAGAGACCTACTGAGCTGACTAAAAACCTGAATGGACTGGTGTGAGCCTCACGACTTTCCATCTCCATTTGAACTGATGCTTCTAGTGGATTTGTTGATGACTCAAAACCACCATTCGTTGTACCACTTTATTCATATTCCAATGACAGGCGGAACACCAACCAAATTTGACAAGATCGATTAGGTACGGTCGTAAGTAAGCGGGGACAGCCTTTCTCAGCAAAGTGGTATAATATCCCTCGGATTTAGCCAAGGAAGGCACAACGTTGATACACAGTTCATTGATAAATAAACCATGTCACGAGTTTCGCTAAGCAACTATTTAGTTCAATCAGGACTGCCCTGCTGCAACCTAGGGATCACCTGGTGAATGGTCTCAGGCAAGCATGTTGAAGTGCTCGTGTATTCCACTCTACCTCGGGAAGATGAGCTTGCCGAGTTGGAGATATGTGTATAGGGGCAGAAAGTGCTTTTATCCACTACCCCTCGTAAGGTAAGGCAGTTCACTCTTTCTAGAGTAAGTAATTCCCTTTAGCTAACCCTCCAATCCCAGGTTAGTAAGTAACCCTCGTGCTCGTTCTATTATAATATAATAGAAGTAATTCCACGCTCAAACCTCTAATCCACTCTTTCACCAGCTAATCCAGAAGGAACTTTGCCAACCCTACCTCTTTCTCTAGATCTAGGGATCAGCAGGCTGGCTTAATATAAACTTACTTACTATATCCCCAGGGAATTCAGAGAATGACGTCTTAAACCTTGCTTTGAACTTCCCTTGAGAGCGGGGGACTGACTTATGCTAGAACGAGAGAATAGCTTACTAGCACCGGACTCTATTTATTCAATTCTCTATCCCGTGGTACTGGCTGACTCTCAAACCCGGCCTACTTAGAATAAAAAGGAAAAGGAGCGGATGTCGATGGAGCCGGTGAGAAGGAAGATGGAGAGTAATATGGAAGAGTCTAAATGAATGTGACATCGCGAGAGACAAAGGATTCGGCAGTTTGCCCTGCGGAAGCAGAAGCAGAGCTAGCATAAGGTTTTGAATTACCAGTCCAATGTACAGTTTTTTCCGTAGCAGATCAAGACCGAGTAGCAGCAATCGCTAATTCAATTGCATCATCGCATGAATGACTGATTCAATGATAGCGAGATCAAGAGGCCCAATCAATGAGGGGAAGCAGACTCATTCGTGGTCTAACTGGCTTTAGGCCATTATCGACTTGATCAATCATTAGCATTTCAGGCTTCGACCATTTAGTCTCATCAAAATAAACTCCCACTTATTCTTTTGTGGCATAGGTGGGCGGGAGGTTGAAGTCAGGTTTTTCTCTGTTCCTCCCAGAGACAAATAGAGTTAGGGAATTCTTTCCGAGCGAGATGCCTAGTGGGTGCCCTGGCTCATATTCCCGTTACTCTATTGATGTGATGCTAGCGGCACCAAAACTTGAAAGGAATGCCTCTCTTTTCTCCCTGAGAACTAGACTCGGGAACTAAGCCCAAATGGTAGGTTTCAAATATGTCTCCCTTCGCTGACTATATGTAATTCTGCTTCCCGGCGAACTGAGAAATTCTTTGATTCGTTCGAGCGACGGCTTGTGGGGCAGGAGCAAGCCTACACTGGCCAACCAACCCTACGATCCTTTCTTTCTTCTCCGAAAAAAACTTACTATTTTTTGAATGAGTTATTAAAAATTCTCTCGACAGGTTTGAGAGCGCAGGGGGAGACCAGAGGTTTGGAACCCTGAGCCTAAGGCCTTCATTCAATGGTGCATTTATTGGTGAACATGAAGTAGAGAACTTCGTGTTCGATGTCTAACAGTATTTCAGAGTGGCGCATATACCAGAAGCGGATAAAGTTAGCATTACTTCCATGTATCTTGTGGGTGATATAAAACTATGGTGGAGAACCAGAGTTGAGGATTCTTCACGCCAACCTATCACCGATTGGCCAGAGATGAAACAAGAGCTGAGAATTTTTGTCTTGTAATGTCCAATGGCTAACAAGAGACTTCTTAAGGCGTTTGAGGCACACGAGTTCAGTTAGAGAGTATGTGAAGAGCTTCCAATCTCTGATGCTCGAAATGGTATAAGTGAGGAAGATAAGCTTTACAACTTTATGGCGGGATTGCAGTTGTGGGCTCAGAACGAACTTAGGAGGGAGAAAGTGAATGACCTCGTTTCAGCTATCAGGGCAGCAGATTTTTTAATGGACTTCAAAGAAAGTTCAGTGGGAAGAACGATCATGAAGCATCAACATCCAAAGCAAATGTTGACAACAAGGGCAAAGGCAAAGCCCGAGTGAGTAGGCAGCGCCTACCAAGTCAAGCCAAAATCGAGAATATTCGTTCGTCAACTAAAGAGGTATCGAGACTGACCCCTTGAGATTGAGGTACCAAAATGCTAATATAATATAAAGTAAAGTCTCTAAGCTCCCGAGTGGTTCTCGAACTGACTATGACAAGATATCAGCCATCTTTTAGCTGAAAGAAAGGAGTCCTTTCGTTGTAGGAATAGCTTTCTAACCTCTTTTATCTAATATGAGCCCTCTTCAAAAGCAAAGCTAGTATGGAGTCGCTACTATCAATAGCGAATATCGCTTTCTTCAAGTAGAGTACAGATCTCCCTACCTTCGCTCCTGTCTGTGAGCTGTCCTTCCCCTACATCTTTTTCTATTGTTTTGTTTTGTTTCATCGAGATGTATATATCGAAAGTGTGCAGTGAGTAATTCTCGTCCTAGGTCTTCTTAAGCAAGACAGAAGGTTCTCTTCCCCCGTTAATTGATGAGTGGTAAGGATCTTTCTCTTGTATCGGTGCACGATCGGCAATTAAGAAGAGGAAAAGGGCAAAGCGTAAGAGCATTACCAGATCCGTCTTAATCCCGAAGCCTTCCTCTTCAACTTTACAACTTGCATTCACTTCAGTATTTACTTAAGTAATGATCGAGAGCACCGATGTGTACACAAGTTTCTTTTTCTTTCATCAAGCAACATCAACCTCTGGGCCATACCTAATAGCGGAAGGAAGGCTTTATGTTATGGGCAAATCGCCATTCCCCTATTCATACCTGAAGCCATAATGACAAATGGATTCAGCGAGTGCTAGGCTTAAGACGATAGCTCCTACGAATACTGATAGTGAGACTTTATATAGATTAGGCTTTAATCCCATTGGGTCAAAGCTATCTTGGGTCTCCAATAAGAGCCTCGCTCCCTTATTTAATACCTCACCACAATCACATGGACTTGGTGTTTGATGCACACTGCATACCTGGTTCTGAAAAGTATCCCGTGCTACCTTTACTATTAGGCCTATGTCTGGAGAAGTTAGAACGCCTGGGTGACTAAGCACTTCTTGTGGCATAAAAATCCACCATAAGGAAAATCCTATAATTAGGCAGAGTAGCTGCACAAATCTCATATCACGCAAAAGCGAATAGACTACAGCGTCGCGAAGACGGAAGTCTTTTATTCGACTATCGCTGGTCAGTATATCTGCCAACCCCATTCTTTTTTCGTGTAAGCGAAGTATCTTTCTTTGCCCTTCCCCTATGTTAAGATCACTTGGATTGACTTTGAAAGGTCGCCAAGGTCCTGTGGTGTAGGTGTGGGTTTCCTCCCGTGCCGAAGTGTTGCTTCCGCCAGGTTCACTGCTGCTTGCACTAGTTTGTTCTTTTTTTAAATAAAAAGGATAACCGCTTTTGTACATTTTATTGTTCACCATAAGGGTGAAGCATTCTTGGCCAGGAAGTAACCCTCTTATTTCCGGGGAACCCGATGTGAATTTCAAAAATAATGGAATCATAGCTTTCATTTTAGAGTTTAGACGTTCTTCGTTTCTGTTAGGTTCTTAGTATCTGTAGGCTACACTCTTAACTAGGACACCTCTTCCAGCTCAGCCTGATAACCTCTTCCAGCTCTGCCAAGCAGCCTGATAACCTCTTCCTGTTTATTCACTGAGTACACCATCATAAAATTGATGACATAGCTCCGTACCGCAGACTGTCGCGTAGGAAACGCTGCTCAATAAGCAAACAGCGATACAGGCTATAACGAGTCTTCTCAGAACTATTTTATGACTTTCCAGTTCTCTAACTCTCAAGGGATCGAAACTCTCAATCCACCCAGGGGTCTTTCTCTTCTATACGTATATGACATCAGGCCCCCTTTTTATTCCTGGAGGAGGGTGAACCAAGTTAGGAGTATTACCAAATACCTAGAAAGGTCATTTCACCTGTAATTCCAGCAACTGTTCACAAAGGAGTATTACCAAATAACTATAATAGATCCCCTGTAATTCCAGACTCTCTCACACTAACATATCTAACGGTATACTACACATTAACCCCGCATACGTAGTAGTGGTCAAGACACAGGCTGCAAGGCATGATAAAACTAGTCGCTTCAGTACCCTTTGATGGTTCTCAGCTTCATTTATTAAGAGAGGATCAAAAGTACTGGGGACTCTTATTTTTTGCTTGTGCTCCGCCGAGTGAATTACTGGTTGTTCAGCTCCCACACCATCCATTATTGAAATTGAAATCCCTTGTCCCGTACTCATAAAAGCATCCCGAATCATTTGATTTACCTGATCTACCCATCCATGAGCTATTCTCCCTAACGCCTGAACATTCTCAGGATTCAATAGAACATCATAATCAGCGTAGCTCGTGGAGGATAAGAGCACCGCCGGCATTAAAACATACCACACCTTGAAGCCGATACAAATCGAAAAATTGACCCTATCACAGAAATCATTTACATCTTTAACTCCTTTTCTCCTTACAATATTGGTTTCATCCATATTCATATTCTTTAAGCCCCTTTCATCTATGATTAGGACCATATACGGATTACGAACGATCGGATTCCTCTTAACGATTTCCAAGTAGGTTCCTTTTATAATATAATAATAAGAAAAAATCCTACCTAATAATGGTAAGTATTTTCTCCATATGATATATTTTAGGCTGATGGATACAGCACTAAAAGATAAGTACCATAGGGGCGCTGGATAGAACGAGGTGGGACACTTCAATAGTAACGGAGATCTCTCGAAACATCGATTCCTAAGCCAAAAGCTAACACACCACGAATAGTACTCACTCATCATTTTCATTACAGGGGAAGCCATCGGAATTTGCCAACCATAATGAGTTATACAGCCAGCATGGCTTCTGAGAAAAGACCCAAGTATAGTCGTTTTTTTGATTTTGATTTGGTTTGATACCACAGAATGCTCTTTTTGGGGGGTATCAACATTCAATCTTCGCGTACAAAAAAAGAAATAAAAATCTCTTACTTTCCCTTTGGTCAAGCTACTTTGTTCCTTTGCAAGCATGTAATTATATTCCTTTTTTATGCTTAACCTGAATACCACCAGTTCTCAATAATTTGATTAGAGAATCAAAGCATTCAAATTGTGAACCTGGTTCTAAACAAAACCAATCATACTCCAAATCGGTACAACCTAAGATACTAAAGAATTCATCCCGGCCCCTCCTTGATACTTTTTCGGGTGGAACGTTTAGAAACCCAAACCCCATATACCTAACGTGCGCTAATTTGCACTCCTCAAACTGACGATCCACTATGTCCAAATAACTCTTTTTTATAATAGATCCTATAAAGGGGACATCGATTATGCTTACAGCATCAGGTATTGAAATGATATCATTTCTTGGTCCATCCGTTAGGGTTGTGACTCTACATATATCATTTAAGATTTTGATTATTGACTCTTGACCTTCGTCCTTCCTAATTAGGTTATCAACCACTTTTACGAACTCTTGATCCGATATACTGCTCGTATCAAACTCATATTCAAAGTAAATAACGCATTTCGTTTTCCCCCATGCTACTATCTCTTGAAGTAAATGATTCCAATTAACATCATCCCTATACGCGAATGATTGTTTTGACATTACTTTGCTTAACTTTCTTTTTAGAACATTAGATATCGATGATAATACTAATTGATCCTCAGGTTCTATCAGAATGCTCTTCGTCTTCTCTGGACTAGAAGTTCCAATATCGAAGAGAGGAAAGAACGGGAGGCGTCGTCACGAGTAGGCCATTAAGGAACGAACGAACAAAACGAAAGCCTTAGAAAATCTAGTGGAGAATCTATAACTTCCATAACACTCAAGCATGCCGGGTCCCTCACCTCCCCAAGGGCGGGCGGGTAAGCAGTCAATTCCGTCTTTACTGGTTGGATGCGATTGCTCAAGGTTGGGGGCCTAGAAGGAAGAAGTCCGGGGAAGGAATTCAGTATTAATTACCCAGTAGCAAATGGAGGAATAAGGGCAGCTGCTAAGATCCCAAATCGATTATACCAATGTTACTGAACTAGCTGACCGGCACTTCTATTATTCATATTTTTGATTCTCGATAGCCAGCAGGAACGATAGCATAATAATTTTATAAGTAATCAAGTTATATGACATCTACCGATCCCGTGATTCCGAATCAACAGATTCATTGAGCAACTCGTGAGTCAAGTAGTAGATTAGCCCTCGTAAGGCCTCCAACTAGTTCAGTATCCGTCCTAACGTCAGGAATAGAGTAAAGGGACGACCTTTTCTCTCCGCTATTCTTCGCATCTCGAAAGACCCGGCGACGACCCGACATCCCATAGAGTAAATACCCGGAAAAGTCCTTACTACTCATAACGGGTATTCCCACTACAATGATTGAGGAGTGAAAAAGCCCGGAAAATAGAATATGTCTCTCAATTCCTTTTGAATAAGAGGACCAAGGTCTACCTTCTCATCTCAGATGCTACGAATCGCAAAAAGTCTGTTCCCACAGAGCGATAACTAGAAATAGAATAAGAATGGAAATCGACTTTCATTTATTTTTGAATACGCAAGGGATGAGACTTTCTTGATTTTGATATATAGAATAAGTATGCTCTGGGACAGAAGGATTCGAACCTCCGAATAGCGGGACCAAAACCCGTTGCCTTACCACGGGAGAGGTAGTTCTACTTACTATGCTATGAGGATTTTCCGGTATGAAACCTTATTAATCTTAGTTGAGTACTCCGCTCTCCATAGGAAAGAAGTACTACGACAACCCTCAGGGAATGGCATGAGCTGTGGGCGGGGAGCAGCTGATAATCAAACCGATTGCCTGCCCAGCTCTATAAGGTATTCCAAGGGGGGATTTTCCAGGTCAAGAGTGTCATGAGTGGGATAAGGAGTTGATAGAGCTTTCCCTCTAGTTGACAATACTTCTTATCCACAAACTGTTCCTAGTGTGGCATGCCTTCCTCGAATATGAATAAGTACTCGTGTAACGGCAGATAAAGCCGCGAAGGCGTGCCCTTGTTCTTTGGTTGGATTGTCTTTGGTGTACCCCCTCCTGGGCTGGAACAAACACTGGATAGAAATCGCGCTGGTATGTATTCTTGTCATCAGCCACTTGCTCGACCATTCATTTACTGAGCTCTTTTTAGAAATTGGAATAGTTTCTCGCTATATGAGCGTGAAAGTTCAACGATCCAAAGATGCCTTCTCGAGCTAAAAGCTCGTTTATTCTATTCATTTTGCCACTATATTCGAATGAAATTCAAAGCCTACTCTTGCATCTTCCATTCGTGCATCTGCTGCTTCCTTATCTTTCTAGTTGCTCCGTTCCAGAGCAGTCCTGACTATGATGTAGTATAGGGAATGATAATAACTGAAAGAAGAGAAAGTGCCATAGTGAGAATGAGAACCGCTATGTAGCTATGGGACTCAAGTCAAAGTACTAGGAATAGCACTATACGGATTGCTGACACTTGTTACTTGACCAAATTACAACAAACAAAAAATACTAGGAGTCACATGGGATTTATCTAATATCTAACTAAAGCCAAGCTAAGCTAACGAGAGGGAAAGGCCCCGAAGCCAGGTCGTAGTGAGCATCTCGGGACGGACCCAACATAATCTCTAGCATATGGGCGACGGCTAAGCTTCGTTCTATGGCGGTTTAAGCTAGTACCCGTTTCAGCATATCATCTCGCTCGATTCCAAATCCATTAGAGGCGGAGTCCCAAGCATATCGAAAGTCGCTATAGCAGATCCATTTAGAGATCGAGCCCCTTCCAGAAGTAGAGATAGAAGCAAAGGCAGTTTTTGATTATCCAGTTCTATATCGAAAACGAGCAGTTGATCCCACGAAAGCAACGGGTTCCGGTGCTGGTTTTGTTGCGGATTTAACTGGAATTGGCTCCTAAGAAGTGAGGTAAATTTCCTTTCTCCCCACCGCATATGCCTCCTCTGCTTATGCCACTGGTGATGAACTCACTATGGCTATTCTATTCAACGTCGAATTCAGAGTTTTATACTACATAGGCGGCTAAACGAAGCCCCAGTCTTGATCTGTCAAAGCCCAGCCCCCTTATTAGTAGCCGAAGTATAAGCCCGCGTGAGATCAAAGTGCCGTCCGTTCGCTCTCTGTTCAACAAAAGCCATCGATATTCACTCACTTCTTTAGAAAAAATATTCTGCCCAAGCCCAACCAAACTATTCAAAAAAATGAAAGCACTGTGATTTTTATATTTTGTTTTGGTATTGACGTGCTTTGAGAGATATGATTTGCACTTACGATAGACCCACCAGGAACATGTGAACTAAGCCCAGGTCTGATTTCTAACGGATTAGAAAACACAATTCTTCCCTTACTGTTGGAAGATTCTCGTCTTGCGCTTTCTTCTTCTGTCAGAGACGGATCTTGGGCTACCGGTGACCGGCCAGTAGGCACTCTTTGGGCGGAGCTTTCTCGATCAACTAACTGACTTGGGAAGATAGCAAGAACTCAGAGCCTTCACATCCACCCTTTTCAAGAAGCATCTTATAGCGATCAGGTTACCGGCTCTACGAGCTCCTGGGCCCACGCCTTCTCGATGCTACTTGAAAAGAACAGATGCACAAAAGCAGGATCAGAAAGAACGAAATCTTCCTTTCGATCTTGTACTCTACCAATCGAGAGGTACACTTAACACCAACCCAATCTTAATCAAGGGATAAGTAACGACACCTGTGAACTCGGATAGCCTTGTGGCATACCTTTCATCCGAACTAGGCTACTTTCTTCTCTGAAGATATTTCGAGTTAGAGGGGACTCCTAAAAGCAGCTGTCTTCTTATATCGTATATACCCAGATGCACCTTTGTACTTCTATTCGCCAATTAAGGCTAGTGGAGCGAAGGGAACCATGGGACGATTATGAGGGACCGAGCGGGTATTCCTTAGTTACTGGAAGTGCTTTGCAGGAATTTCCTTACTCTAACAAGTAAGCAAGTAAACTACCTCTTTGAAAAAAATAGCATTTCTAGCTCCCAAATGGATACTTAGAGTAGTTCATTCGTCTCTTTTCTTTGGTGGAGTAGAGTCCGCTGAACACAAAGAATTAGAGTATGGTCCCGAATTCTCACCTCCTACAGCTGCATAGGTGGTAGTGCCCATTATTCCTGCCTAGGAAAAGGGGATTTCTCTGATTTCAACCTTGCCTACGGCCTAGGACGGGCTAGAGCTAGCAGCAGATCCATCTATCGTTGATCGCAGGAAAGCGTTTAGAAGCGAGATGGAAGAGACCTGACCAGCATTGCCATTGGCCAAGAATTTACAAGAACAGAGGAGTGAGACTAGGAACACAGTTTGAAAAAGGTTTTTATTCCCCGCACCAAGAAAATAAGGGAATCCCTTTACGCTGGCTTGCTAAGGGGAGGTATCCGCTCAATTACTTGAGAACCAGCATCTTCCAACCTGCCGGCATGGCAGTCTGACAGCTTATCTGCGACATCAGCTATAAGACATAAGAAGAACAGCGGATCTTGCAACACACCTATCAAGAAGAAACGAACGATTCAAGTTTCGCATCTCTTGTCTCACCGCTTCTTCCTCTGAAGCAATTGCTGACTCGAATGTCTCAGGTACCATTGTTGTTGTCAATTACCTCAGTAGTTGTAGGAGCATCTTGTGAGAAGATAATGTTATGATAGAATCACTCGAGATTGTAACCTCAAAGAGCTCTATGCGTTAGGGAAAGACCAAGATCGTAGGCAGGTTGGATCGGAAAAAGAATTCCCATGTCTTCCGCGATAACTGATGTCATAATGCTCTCCATAAACCATTTCGGGATATCGGCTTTAGATAATCATCTTCCTCTCCCCTTTTCACTCGCTTCCTCTCGTCTTTTACTCGACTTCTCGGTTGCTCAACCGCTTATCCTTGAGCCAGATTCTACAGGCTACCTTTCCTTCTTTTTGTGTGGCCTAGCTTTGATCCGTAGGAGCTAGGGCAAAGGCAGAGGCAGAGGTTCCCGTTGCTTGCTTCGTGCGTACAATTCTTTTATTCAATAAGGATTTCCGTAGCTTCAACCGATTCTCCGAACAGCATCTACTAGAACTTTAGAAAAGCTTGGAAGCTGCTAGCCATTAGCTTAGCTCCTCTCTGCCTCTCACAGCCCCACTG
Source organism: Acer yangbiense (assembly GCA_008009225.1). NCBI lineage: Eukaryota > Viridiplantae > Streptophyta > Magnoliopsida > Sapindales > Sapindaceae > Acer > Acer yangbiense. Next base: position 168,132 of record VAHF01000263.1, on the reverse strand, counting down.
CCTCTCTATCGGAACCCATTCCAAACGCTACTTGCTTGAAAGCTCGGCATCGAATTCCCCCCTTCCTCGAAAGCATCACTCGGTCACTGACTTTCATATGCTAAGTCTTCTCCTTCCTCTAGGTAAGAAGCAGGCTTGAAAGTGCTAGCTCCCCCTTTTCTACCCGGAAGGACTTTTCGATCCAATCAAAAGAATTACTTTCCTTTAGAATGCTGTCCTGTAACCTCTGACTGAAAGCTCCAGACATCTTCCATGCCGCGAATCCTATCCTCTTTCAATCCCCCTTGCTTTTGGCTACGCAGATAGTTTCATGCTTATCCGATGCTTTCCTTTCTTTGAGTCAGTTCAGTCATTCTTTGATCTTAATAAGATAGTTTCGTCTCTCTTTCTTATCCGATTGCTTTGAGAGAGCGTCAGCTTCAATGACGTGAATGCTTTCTCTTAGTTTATTAGTTTACCCAATCTTTCTTTCCTGGGGCTAAATAGAGGGGGCGGGGTGGAGTCGGAAGAAAGAAGACCTTATAGGGGTAGAAATCGAATAGAAGTCCAAAAAAGGCATGTTTTGAGGACTAAGTAAGCTATCTAGTAAAAGGGTATGGTAGCCAGCGCCGACGTATATCACCAATAGGCATACAATCAGGATTCCTACCTCAAAAAGACCTAACTCGAACTAGATTCCTGTCATGTAGGAGATAAGATCAAATAGAGGACATATAAGAAAGAAGAAGGAGTTCCTGCTACCCCTAGAAGGACTCTCTTAATTGGGGGTACTAGAAAAGACAGCTAGCTTCTTGGGATCATAAGGTTATTGGGACCATAAGGAAAAGGAGTCTCGGATCGTTACCCCCCCTCGGATAAACTCTTCTTGTTTCACTATGTATGTCCAAGCTTGAATTCAATCTTCTTGTGAATAAGGTCCAACCATAATAGGTCTAATGCCCCAACATACGGTCTTTCGGAAAAGCTAGGAGCGAAGCGTAGAATGTCTCAAGCGAGGAATGTACTCTTGGTCACTCTGGAAAGAAGGGGATTGAATACCAGGTTAGTGGGCTTGACTTTTTCTTTATTCTGCAAAGGTAGGCACTGAGCGAGCCACCTAAGAACGAGTTGAATTTGGAGTTTTTATTGAGACCAGGCGAATAGGATTGGAGAGTACGGGCCAAGCATTCCTCATAGTCATATTAGAAATCACCAGAAGTTCAAACGAAGCTGTATAACTATATATAATTATAGGTCATGAGAAACAGAATGGGAGTCAGCTTCCCTTTTCCATCTTAGCACAGAACTGTCACCACGGAAGCTCAAGCGGGTTGTTTTCTCTACTCATTTGACTTTACTAATAAGTCATGAAATTCAGGAATGAGGAAGCTGCCATGTGAACAAGAGGACAGGACGCAAGAGTGAAAGCCTGCCTGTCGGAATAGAAAAAAAGCTATGGTGGCGCTTGCTTGCTCCCTGCGTGGAGCTTTTTGTAAAGAAAAAAAGTGTTTTCTTCTTTGCTTGCTTTTGCTCGGGCTCCCATATTTCCTTTTCCTTTAAGGGTTGTAGGAGGGTAAGGAAAAGTTTGACTTGCTGGTGATGATGGGCTCGATATCGATACGAGAAAGGAAGCTCTTTATTGCTAGTAGTCAGAGAGGGAATGAAGCAAGGTAGATCGGATCGGATACTACTATGCTCTTTCTTTCGAGTAGTGATTATCCGGTAGTCCCGCAAGGGAGACCAGAGAGTCAGACCGATTTGCTGTTGTATTCACTCCCCTCTTGCTATCCGTAACGACTCAATGATAGGAGAACCAGAAGCAAGGGAAGCGAGGGACACTACTTACGAGGGAGACTACATGAAGAATCCATGCCCTTCATTGCAGGATGAATCAGAGAGTAGTAGTCTATGCAAGAAGAGAAAGACGTCCCAGATACAACCACCCATCTCACTCAAAGATAGGCTCGTTTGGCCTAAGGTGAAAGACGAGGATTGCACAGAGATTAACATGATATACCCTCCAATCCGGCCTCAACACAGGAATAGCCCTGATCCGCACAACGTTATCTCCCAGATCGTTCAGAATGCACCAAATAGGCCTTGTTGGAAAGGCTCTTCCCTTGCCCGCTTTTTCTCCGATGAAGGCGTTGGAAGTGCTGTTGATTGTGCTCCTCAAAGAAAGAAGGTCAGTATCCGAAGTGGAGTAAGAATCCCCCGTGGAACAATGGTCTAGCCCCACGGACTAGTCGTTCAGTAGTCTTACAGAGCAGTTACTCAATGGTCCAGTTGTTTAGCCCTACTAGCGGAAGCCAAGAATTAATCGCAGTTGTTGGCAGCATAAGTCTCTAGCCTGCTGTATAGCCTACCGTCAAGGGCCCGGCAAACGGAACTCAGAGCTGCTCAAGGCACCACCAGCCCTTGGCACAACGATCAGGTCAAGCAAAGCGCTCCAACCAAAGGGGCGCAGCGCGCACATAACTCCTTAATAAAAAAGAAAAAGATATGGGCGACCCACGCCGATATGGCAAAACGCCAGGGTTAGGCAAGAAGCTCCCGGAAACCCTGCTAAACATTTAGTCGGGTTGGTCCGGTGATGCATACGTCGCACGAAAAGGAAGGGCGATAGCCCACCTTACGCGGCGCAGAGAAAGCTCGCCGACTCGGAGGATGCTGAAGGACCGGTAGACTATGGGGTAAAATGTAGCTGCGCCCCCACCCCACTCTTAAGGCAAGGGAGCTGTTGAGATGGTACGAAAGGGATTGATTCTTTTGCGTAGTTATCTCATCGAGATGGGTGTTCAGTGTACCGTATCGAAAAGAATGCATTGGAGTGAGCCCTCATTAAAAAAGATTAGGGTAGAGGGCTAGAGGGGGGTAGAGTCCCTTAAACGAAGGAAGGGGCGACCTAAAAGTAAAGTGTGTTGTTTGGGGGTCGCACCTACCCTACCGCTCCGTGGGATTCCATAGTCGCCGGAAAGCTGTAAACGAATAAATAAAGTAAAGGCCCACTCGGTAAATATGCAATATACTAGAACATTAGCCGGGCAAGGAGCATACTTATACCACTATCTATGCTATTCCTCCTATTAAACTAGGGACCCATAACAAAGACTCCTCATCCAGCTAGAAAGAAACGAGTCACATTATTGACTACTAGAAACTACTGGTTCAGGGCAGACACTTAGCCTCCTATTAGCCAGCAGCCCTCCCACCTCAAATACTCCTATCAAGAGGAAGGAGCATACCACTCTCCCTACTATTCGAATCTCATTTTTTGATTAGAATGGAACAACCTATCTTACTTAATGAATACCCGGTACAATCAAAGTCTTTGGGGCCGGGCCTCTATACACATTCTTAAACAAACTAACTAGACTGTGATCCCGTTCCGCATCTTCAAACTCCTCTTATTCAAAGCTCCCAGTAAGTATTTGATTCCCCATCCATCCACCCGCTTGATTGATCGGTCTTCGGAAGAGAGATTTCTTCACTAAGGTGTGGGCCCATGATTCACAAATCGTTCTTTCTTGCCTCCGACATGCTATCTATATAGCATAACCATTGATCCTGGATCGACTCTCGATTGACCTCAAGGTACGCATCCATTGGATTCCATCCAACCAGAGACAGATAGATTCGCTTGTTCCTGTTCCGACCTCAGAAGTTAATGAAAGTCGGCTCAAGGAGGGATGGATGATTAGAGTCAATGACGAGTATACATCCAACCTCGAAACCGATCCAGGAGCCTACCTTTATTGGGATTTTCTATCGATAAGCACGGGTGCCGTGTAGAATTGCTCTCATCAATGGCTAGTGATAAACACAAGAGAGGACTCCGAAGTTGTTTCTCTGAGCTTCATATGGGGGTTTAGATCCGGTCGATACAAAGAGGTGTGTGTTCCCTCTCCCACCGGGAGGAGTGCTGGTAGTGTGGATCCAGCAATGGCATGAATAACGTCCTTTTTCAACCCCGACACCTGATTCGTGTATATCAGGTGGTGAAAGCCGTATTTTTAGCATCATCTAATCACATATCTAATGTGGAATAGGTTTATAGCCGGACCTTCCTTAACGTTATTCCGATCCAGGCTCCTTTATCAGGGTCTGATTTCTTTTTCAAATAAAATAAGTGTTTAGAGAACGACTCTTTATATATCTCATTTCTGGTAGCAGTACTTATTTCGATAGCAGCGCACCTGACCCATCAAATATGGGTTGTCCTGATCCATATGATGTATAGCACCCTCCCTATCTATAATGTAGTCCGTCCACCCGAGAATTAATAAGCCCAGTGGATAATATATAAGCATTTGATTTGATTCAACCCTTCCTTTCGCCACGGGTTTGAGGGATGCCGAAAGGATGGCCGAGCGTACGATGGATGGAATTGCGTATTGGTTGTCTCTCGGGATGGAATATAGTCCAGGGGTGGAAGAGAAGAGCGTATCTGATCGGGAGTAAGGATTACTTATCATTGTATCCCTTTATCGGGTGGGATGGCTCTATCAGGCGGGATGGAATGAAAGTAGTCCCCTCCACGACCTTGCTTTTCGTTTGATGCTAGCCTCACCTCGAACTCGACTCTCTAACTCGAGATCGCCTGTGCCGACGAATCGGAGATGAGATTGATGCGCTCGCCCTCTTTGCTAACCTAACCTGACTTTCCTAATTTCATAAACGAACTCAAGAGTGAAGGAACTAATGCCAGCTTCTTGTCTGCGTCAGTTCAAGTGAAGGCCTTGCAAGCAACCTTAACGAGTTGAGGAGCCTTCCTTGCAAGCAACCTTGTCTTACTCACTCGATAGTCGTAGCTGCTATCCCAATAGTTCTCTTATTTATTAGGAGAGTTTGAGACCCTGCTTTATTCGATAAGGCGAGTCGCTTTGCTTCCCGAACATCCCGCATAGCTCGAATAGCCCATCTTCCGCTTCCCATTGCAGTGCCCCAAGTCAGGAGTTCGGTTAGCGCCCCAATGTTGGTTCAGTCAGTTCCGCCAGTTCAGCTTCCAGTCCCGAATGAGTAGATTGAGTCATTGGATCTTTGCCTTCCCTGCGGCTTCCTTATATTATAATATAAGCGAGTAAACTACCATAGCACAAGCGCTAAGCGATAAGAATTCCTCTTGTTCAGTTATCGATTCGCTGGCTGTTTCCGGGGGGAGCCCAGATGCTTTGCGAGACTGAAAGCTTCATTTTGTGTTCGGTTGCGTTATCTACCGCAAAGAGGGACTCCCCCTTTCTATTAGAACAGTGTTAGTTCGCTATTACTGCCGGTCAGGCCGACGAGAATTCAATTCTGATATTGCTATGTGCGCCACTAGAGCTTTGATCATATGCTTTGAGCCGAGTCGATGAGTTTTAATATTCGTGTACGTATGCCATGTAGATTGAAAAGGGAGAAGCCCTCACTGACGGAGTATAAATAGCACACCGGATGGATCATTCAATGGAAAGCCGAAGGCGAAGAGTTAACACCTCCTAAGGGCTGGGTGAGAGAAAGCGTCCTTTGTTGATACCTAGTGTACACCGCCACCTACTGAAATGGATTAATAAACGTTGCTTTCTATTGCTTGTAGCGGCGTTGCTTCCTTTTGTTCACCGCGAATAATTCAATCTTGAGAAAGAAGGCCTTGTGGGGCATCTCCAGCAGCGCC